>CAUYOR010070459.1:0-62562 GCA_963573925.1 Callimico goeldii | reverse complement strand
CCGCAACCTCCGCCTCCTGGGATCAGGCAATTCTCCTGCCTTAGCCTCCTGAGTAGCTGGGATTACAGGCACGCGCCACCATGCCCAGCTAAGTTTTTGTATTTTTAGTAGAGACGGGGTTTCACCATGTTGACCAGGATGTTCTTGATCTCTTGACCTCGTGATTCACCTGCCTTGGCCTTCCAAAGTGTTGGGATTACAGGCGTGACCCACCGCGCCCGGCCCATTGAGGGTACTAATCTTGGGAATCCCATCTCAACCAAAGGGACAAGATTGCATTCGCAGACTGGTTGGTGAGTCTGCATATCTGATTCTGTTCTGAGCATCTTCGTATACCAGGTTTGAGGTGGAGGTTGAGTTTGAAGTTCTCATTCAAGTTGAACCTTGAATTCTGCATCTGCCCTTACATAGCCAGACCACAAGAACAGATGACTGCAGGACTTCTTCACCTCCAGTCTTTCCTCCACATGGAAACACAGAAACCATCTGCCACGGTCACCTAACTAGTGGTTCTCTTTTCTTTGATCACATAACTCTTCAAACATTAGTCGATTTCTTGCTGTCAGACTCCACGTGGATATTCTTGACCTTAGTTTTCAAGATGCCTTTTTATCCATCCACCTAGCTGCGAGGCCCCTCTCATCTCCCCCAGCAGTGGTCACCCTAGCTCCCTCCCTTCCTGCATAGGCAGGCCTCCCAGCTCGCTCCCCGCCCCAATCCCGTGGAGCCTCTGTGGGAAGAAGTTTAGCTCACACCCTCACCTTTTCCACGGACCCTGGCTTGGCACCCCCCCACCCGCCACGTGAAATGCAGATTTAAAGAAAATCAACAGTGGCAGTTAGGAAGGACCACGCAGGACATAGGCTTCAGTGGCTTTTGACTTACTTTTTTTTTAAATTTTAGCAGGAAAAGCTTTTCTTTAAAGGAAGTCTTACATGGAAATGCAAATAATAAAACAAAAATGGAGCCATCTATGTGTTTTAGGAGAGTGGGGTGCTGTGAATTCTGCCTGCTGGGTTTCCCACCTTTACACCTCCCCTCATGCCCCCAAGGGTTTTACCTTTGAAGAGAGCACAGTTCTAGGTACCTCAGCTTCTAGTTGGAAAATTTGTGCCTAGAATAGAGAGATAACTTGGCCGAAGATTCCCTAGTGAGAGTCATGGGGTCCCCAGGCTTCCCTGCCATATTCAGGGTGCTTTTTAGTCTATCAGCTTTCCCAGCTCTTTAGTGAGGTGTTCAGGCACATTTCAATGAAGGGTCTATAGCCAGCTCTTTGTGGGGATGGGAAGAGTGAAGCAGCTCTCAGAGTTTCTACTGTACTAAGGTGCATTGCAGATCTCAGAAGTGGAATAGGATAAGGTATGGGATAGATTTTTAAAAAGACAGTAATGGCCAGGCATGGTGGCTCATGCCTGTAATCCCAGCACTTTGGGAGGTGAGGTGGGCAGATCACCTGAGGTTGTAGGGAGTTCGAGACCAGCCTGACCAACATGGAGAAACCCCATCTTTACTAAAAATACAAAATTAGCCAGGTGTGGTGGTGCATGCCTGTAATCCTAGTTACTTGGGAGGCTGAGGCAGGAGAATCATTTGAACCTGGGAGGCAGAGGTTGTGGTGAGCTGAGATCGTGCCATTGCACTCCAGCCTGGCAACAGAGCAAGACTGCGGCCCCCCTCCCCACCCCCCCGCCCACCAAAAAAAAGAAAGACAGTAATTCTCACACCTGTTTATTGCAAGACCTCATCTGGTTAAAGAATCCTTAAATGGTTTCAGAAATGTTGCAGGTAGGGAGGTGACAGGTTGTGAGTTGGTTCCCTATTTTTTTTTAATCCGAAATGGGGAGAACTGTGGTTCCAGTTGGCAATCCACAAACCAGTCCCTTTTCCCTGGCTGCAGAATAGTATCTCCCTCCTTGAGAGCTCCTGTCTTTCTTCATTAAGCACCTATTTTGATGTTAGGTGAAGGACTCCCATGGTTTCCTCCTCCATGTCATTAAGGTTTTCTTTCTTTTTTTTTTTTGAGATGGCATCCTGCTCTGTCGCCCAGGCTGGAGTGCAGTGGCGTGACCTCAGCTCACTGCAGTCTCCGCTGCCTGGGTTCAAGTGATTCTCCTGCCTCAGCCTCCCGAGTAGCTGGGATTACAGGTGGGCACCAACACAGCTAACTTTCATATTTTTAGTAGAGACAGGGTTTCACCATGTTGGCCAGGCTGGTCTTGAACTCCTGACCTCAACTGTCCTACTCGCCTCAACCTCCCAAAGTGTTGAGATGACAAGTGTGAGCTGCTGTGCCTGGCCTAGGTTTTCTGTCTTTTTTAATGATCACATATTATGCTTCTTGGATGTGACATAATTTACCAGTTCCTTACTATTGATTGTTTCCAGTTTTCCAGAATTCTTTTGCATTAAGATTCTTTTCAGCTTTCTCATAATGTAAACAGTACTGTGATGAACATCCTCATAGCTAAATGTTTGTGCACATAAACATGATGGCATTCTTTTTCTTTTTTGAGATAGAGTCTTGGTCTATCGCCAGGCTGGAGTGCAGTGGTGTGATCTCCACTTACCACAACTTCCGCCTCCTAGGTTCAAGTGATTGTCCTGCCTCAGCCTCCAGAGTAGCTGGGATTACAGACACATGCCACCACACCTGGCTAATTTTTTGTATTTTTAGTAGAGACGGGGTTTCACTGTATTGGCCAGGTTGGTCTCGAACTCCTGACCTTGTGATCCATCTGCCTTGGCCTCCCAAAGTGCTGAGATTGCAGGTGTGAGCCACCGCACCCGGCCAATGTGATGGTATTCTTAGGTGTAAAGTTGCTGGTCCATATGTTACACAGAGCACACTTTAGAAACAAAAGTCCATCAGAATTGCTAGCACATTGCTGAGGAGTGATTTGAGTTTCACTTCCTGGTGTTGCTCCTAGCAAAGGTGGGGGGGACCTGCCGCAGAGGCAGCCTTTGGCCCAGGTAACCAGTCTCTGGAATATCAGAGAAGGACCTCATGTAGCTTGCTGTGCTACCCTTTCTGGCTAGTCTGGTACCAGAGTGCTGGGACCCTGCCCCTCGTCCCTTCTCCACTTACTCTTCTGATGCTCTCTCCTTGAGTATTGGGTCCTGTGGGGACTTAATACATATTAATTGACTTAGATTCAGATGCTTTTCCCTGTGTAAGAGCTCAGTAGCGGAGACCCATTTATCTGAATGTTTTTTACATCCCTGAAACCTTGCATGAGAGGCACAGATTGGACTACAGAGACAATGGGGCATCAGGGACCTTGTTCGCAAGAAGGTTTCTGTCTCTGCTTTTATTGCCTGGATCTTGCCTGACTCCTGAATGACGCTGGTATTCTCAGAAGGCGAGGATCACGGTGGGGGTTTGTGGGCAAGAGCGATTGGTGGGATTCTCCCCCTACCTTTCATTTGCCCATTTTGGAAAAGAACTGACCTACCGATGTAGACTAGGATTAATAACCCTTAAAAACCAGCTCAGACTCTAGCAGCAAAGGGAAGAGGCAGCCTTATTTCTGGCCTCTGATGTGCACAGCACTGGATCAGATTTTCGCATGCTACTTTGGGTGCTCCCCATGAGAACCCGCAGGGTAAATAATAGCACAATTCTCCTTCCAGCACACTCAGCCTCTCAGAGCCTTCCAGGGATTTGGAGGCTCTGAGAGGCTGAGTGCCATGAACAATGTCACTCAGTTAAAAATGGGAGGGTGCACTGCTGAAACTGGAAGCCAGGTCTGTCTGAATCCAAAGCCAGTTCTAACCAAGCTTTTGGTCCAGGAAAATTGAACACTTCTAAAGTTTTATTAGAATTCAATCAGAATGGTTTCAAGGTCTTTTGTAGGAAGTAAGTTTAACATGATTCTTTATAGTAAGCTATTTATTTTTAATTATATGAGTAATACCTAAGCACTTTTGCTAAAAATTGCTAAAATACAGAGGTGTATAAAATAAGAAGTGAAGTGAGGCTCCCTGCCCCTCGCCATCCTCCTCTGCATCCTGGTACCAGGTATAACCAGTTGGAGGATGTCCTTCTAGGCCCTTTTCTGTGTGCTCACATGCGTTGATACCTCTCTTGGTTCAGCCCCAAAAGCCATTTCAGTTCTGATTGAAGGCCCCTTTGTTTAATTTCAGCAAACTGGAATTAAATAGCAACATATTAGTCTGTAACTTTGGGTAAGTTGCTTTTCCTGGAGAAATCAAGCATCAGATTCCTCATCTGTATACTTGGGGTGATAGTCCTAGAGTATCTTAGGGTTGTTATGAGGTAACTATGTAATATCCCAGTATATGGTGCAAATATACTGTACCAGGTACTCAGGAAAGGGACTGGGGACTCCGCCTCCATGCTGTAGGAATGGGTATAGTTAGTACTCTGCCTTCAGAGTCGTGTGGGCAACAATGATATAAATAGGCATGAGTAAAGATAAGCTATAAATGCTATCAGAGGGGTGTCAGCAGCAGTTGGAGCTCCAGGCTCCAGTGGGGAGCAGTTAACCCTCAGAGGGAATTAAGGAAGACTTTCTGGAAAAAGTATCCTCCAAGGAGGGATGGGGACCTTAATGACACTAACTCAGCCCTGACTTGGTGCTAGGCAGTATTCTAAGTGGTCTGTGTAGACTAATTTATACTGTATCAGTAACTCTGTGAGGTCAGAACTGTGGTTAGTTTCTCAGATGAGGAAACTGAGGCAGAGAGAGGATAAGTAGCCTGCTGAAGGTTACATAGCTAGTAAGTGTCTGAGCCAGGATTTGAGCATAGGTGAACTGGTTCTTCTAGAGTCAGTGCTTTTAACAGCCAGGTTGTGCAGCCCACCAGATTTTTCTGGCCCCGAAAAATATACTGTACCAGAAAAGCACAGGAACCAGTGTGAGCAAGGTGTAGGGTGTTTAGAAGCTGTCGGCAGATCCAGGGAGAAGGCAGGCGTTCCACATGAGGGGGTGTGGTTGTTCATGATGGAACTGGGTAGGGTGATTGTGGCAGACTAGGGAGTACCGAGGATCACTGATATCTAATGGTTGGGCCCCGCCCACCCAGTTCTGTGCCTTGAGTAAGAGGGCATGTGGCCTTCATCATGGCGTGCCAGCTCCTAACCTGCCTGCCTTCCACTCAGGCCGCTCAGCTATAGACAGCTTCCTGCTGTTCTGCTCCTCAATTGTCGCCTTTCAGTTAGGCTCTCAAATAGGGTATTACTATCAATGTTTGGTTACTGCGTTTTTGAAATTAATTTAAGAAAATCTTAACACTGACACTTCTTAACCTGTAGCCACCCAGAACACACACACACACACACACACACACACACACTCTCTCTCTCTCTCTCTCTCTCTCTCTCTCTCTCTCTCTCTCTCTCTCAAGCATACCTTTCTTCAGGGAACCAGGTTGGTGACACGACAGAGCAGAGCATGTCCTCACCCTGTTGGACCTGTGGCTGCCAAGGGCCTTTCGACATTGTGTGTGATGCCCTCGCACTTTGATTGCTTCACTGCGCGGCACAATGGAGCCTCTGTCAATATGCCAGCTAATTAATTTCAACTTTGGGATGTTGCTTCATCTCCATGCACCATTCACATTGTTTGGAGTTCTCCTGGTGAGGGTGCAAAGAAAGCTCTTCAGCGCCTTTGTCTTGTTGCTGACCCTCCTTCTCAACCTCAACCCCTCTTCCCTCCCTCCTGTCCCTCTGTGCAGGCCTGGGGCCTCTCGATCTGCATGTCCCTCTCAGCCTGATTTCGCACAGCTGTTTTGGGGGAAGTGCTGGGCATTCCTTTCGGGAGAGGTCTTAATTATTGGAATGTTAGCACAAACCTCACTAACTTGGACTCCTCACGGGCAGAGCTGTGTGAGAAGCAGAGAAGTTGACACTGCAGGCAACGGGTAGAGAAAGGCTGGGTTTGGTACTGCTGAGTTCACCATCACTGCTGAGAGGAGGAGTGGCTATCGTCTGGGCAGGGTGAGAGGCAGGATGAATCATTAGCACACATGCTTTTGGGTATGTGGAAGGGGCATGTGAAAAGGGCTGAAAATAGGCTGCCCTTTGGATATCAGTTTGCTTAGACCATCCCATGTGCTCCTCTTCCCCTCCCCATTTTTCACATTTCTCATGTTAAACTTGAGCCAAGCATTAATGTTTATTTGTAGGACTTAATTTTCTATTTATGTTTTTCCCTACTGCTGGTGTTTGGTTTTGAGAAGCCTCACCCCTTCCTCTGTGTTAAACAGAGTGCTGGATTGAGAGGCAGATGGGACCTCAGTCTTTCTAGCAGGCTGACTCTGGCAGGTCACCTCCCCTTCTCTGGGTCTCAGTTTCTCCATTTATAGAGTAGAGTGCTGAACTAGCTGTCTTTATTCTTTGGAACCTTTCTATTACTGCAGCCTTTGTGATGGAATGTACGTGACTCTAGAGTAGGGTTCGGCCAACTTTTTCTGTAAAGGACCAGATGGTAAATATTTTAGACTTTGTGGGTTGTGTGATCTCTCTTGCAACTACTCAGCTCTGCCATTGTAGCATAGAAATTAGCCATAGACAGGACAGAAATCAATGGGTGTGGTTGTGTCCCAATAAAACTTTGTTTACAAATATAGGTGGTAGGCTAGATTTGGCCCTTGGCCCTTACTAGTTTGCCATCCTAAGCTCTGGAGTGTTCTCTTTGGCTGCCATAATGTCTTCTCATACACTGGCTAGTCTGTAAGGAAGAAGTTCTTACTTGAATTAGGGATCAACACTTGAACCCTCCTGAGGCCTGGCCTTGCCATGAATCTGGTCTGCCCCCTTTGTTTCCCCTCTGGTTGCCGGGGAGGTGGCCTGTCCAGGCCTTTCTAGGGAGCAGGTGTGCCTAGCTCTATGCAAATCACCCGTTCTTGAAGAGCTGTAAGATTTAGTAAATCCCATTTTAAGTCTGATTAAGGAAAATCTTTATCACAAAACAATATACGTTTCCCTGTACATTTCATCTGCAGTATACCTTTATAGTGAAAGGAAAAAAAATCGAACCTTGGTTGCTCTTTAAAATTTTATCTCTTTTTTTTTTTTGCCTTTTATTTTTACATTTTAAAAAATGGTGGTGCGGAGGGTGGTTTTAGGGATAATAGTGTTGTTCTCCCTCCCATGTAACTTACTTTTCAGTCTATTTCTTTGAAGGCCAGAGAAGACTGGCCAGAGAAGACTGAAGGGCAAATTTGGTTATTTCTCTAATTTGTAATTGTCCAATGTAGTATCAGATTGCTGATTTGGTAGCAAACTTAGCTGTCATAATTTTGAATTGTGCTAAAAACTTTTGAATTGTGCTAGTACTTTTTTTCCAGGTAAAGAAATACTCATGATTCACATCATTGCTACGAGCTGTGTGGGTCTTCTGTTTTGAGATGGCTGGTAGGGAGAGGGCACCCTTGTCCCCATTTCCCAGGTCGGTGAAACAAGGCACTGTGTGGTGAGGACGTTTGCAGTTCTGGATTGAAAAGGTCATGTGGCTGTGACAAGCAGCATCTGTCATTTTCCCTTGGAAACTGAGATACGACTCAGCAAACAATATCCAGCTGTTCACGGACTTTGCTAGAGTGGGCTTCCTAATGCCTGGTGCCTTCCACCCCAGGAATACCTCCAGACAGCATGGTATCCACACTGGTGGAGGCTGGGAGGACTGCACCCTCATTCCAACACTTCCTGTGTAAATACGCAATCTTAGTAAGACAACAATGTCTTACTAAGCTCCCCCACCCACCATGAGACGGTTCATCTCCCAGGCCCCTATCCGGTCAGGTTGCTACTCCCGGGCAGCACATAGCTCTTCCAAATGCCTGGCCTCATTGTTACCTGGGAGAGAAAACGAGGGGTAAAACACCACCACCACCAAAAGCCTACCATCGAAAGCAGAACTAATCCCCAGGGCAGTCTAGCCTGTGGCTCAGATGCTCAGACAAATGTTTAGACAGCTTAAGAAGGTAAACTAGAACTTAAATGAATAAAACCAACTACTCGGTCTATGAAAAAGGTTAGATTTGAGGGCCTGCTATTTCCTGATGCTTTCAAGGCCAGAAGCTTATAGGGTGGGGGATATACCACTGAGAGTTCTTTCCTGATATCTTCCTTTCCTGCTTTGCAGGAGCCTGCGCCTATGTAGGGGCTGCCTGGAGGAGCTCAGGTCGGGTAGAGGCTTCTGCCTTCTGGGTCCTCACTCACCAAGTAGACTATCCGTGGCCCTAAAGAGGATTTGACCGGGGTACCCCCCGGCCCATTTGCTCACTAAATCAGTCTTTCCACAAAGCAACCCCTGGGGACCCTCCACTCTCTGCCAGGCTCTTTCTTAGGGAGGAGAGGATAGTTTGTGGAGAGAGAGATCCTGGGGATGGCTCTGTCTCAAAGGATGTGCTGGCTGATGCCACGTATTGAGCTGGTGGAGATTTGCTCTTAATTGAGCAGCTGCTTGCTGCCAGGATGGTACACTGCTGGCAGGGTCACTGAGCTCGCTCTTGGGAGCTCTGGATCTAGCATGAGGAGATGAATGAATAGTGAGAAAAGGGAGAGATTTTTTTTGCTGAGATACTTGTGTAGGTGTGTTTATTCGTGGTTTCCTACGCTTGTCCTTACCATGGTGGTAAAATGGGCATGCAGATAATTAAGATGGCAGGCTGAGAATGAAAAGATACAAATTCTGAATTTTGCCTTAAGCCACCCAAGAAACCTTTGCTAGGTCTTCAACACCTGTCCTTCCTGAGCTTTTAATTATACCTCCAGACTCTTTCTGGGAGAGCTTTCTGGTTGCACCCTCTTTCAGTGAGGAAGGGAGAACTGAACCCACGGCAGGAGGAGGATGACAACTCCTCCCAGTCAAGGACCGTTAAAAATTAGGGCTTTTGCCATTAAATGAGAATGCACATTGCCCAGGAGTATGATCGTGGTGGTGGGGAGGCTGAGTGTATCTGGAGTGTCCAGAATGGCCACTTGTCTTGATTTTGGTTGTCACTTCTGTCTGTTGCTTGTAGATGCTCTGTTGATATACCCTACTGATGGTGGCCTTGCTTGTTCAGCTTGCTGCCGGGCTTTGGGGAGTGCAAGGGGACATCCCACGCTCTGTGGGAACAGGTTCTGCACCTCCTCTCTGAGGTTCCGTGCTCAGGACCAGAGTACTCCGAGAGGCTCTTTCTGAATTCTGTTCTGCCTGGGAGGGCCTTGCTCTATGGGGGGCAGTGTTTCTCTGCTTATCCCACACTCAGCCGGAGTGCGTGTGGGGTTCATCTGCCGCTTCCAAAGGGCTCTTTTCTTTTAGGGATGTTCAGTTTTCCAAATGTTTCCCCATTTCTGCTTTAAATCTCTGCCTGTTCGATTTCCTGATAAGGGAGCAAAAAACTCTAGATGAATTAGGTTTTACGAAAATTTACCTCTTTATAGTTAGAACAGTCTAGGTTACAGGATGTGAATTTTCATAAAATGTTATCTTGTGAACTGGTCTTTTTTTTTTTTTTTTTTTTTTTTTAAATAGAGACCGGTTTTCTCCATTGTGGTCAGGCTTGTCTCAAACTCCCAACCTCAGGTGATCCGCCCCGACTGGGATCCCAAAATGTTGGGATTACAGGCGTGAGCCACTGCTCACACAGCTGTGAACTGGTCTTGATTATCCTTTGTCCTGAATTAGCATCTCCCTTCGAGGGTACAAGTAATTGTAAGGTTTAGAGCTGGAAATGAAGTAGGTCCCTCTGCGAGTGGGGGTTTGTGGAGTCTCACTCTATGTGCAAACTGCTTTTACATGTGTAATCTTATTTGATTCTTTTTTTGAGACAGGATCTCATTTTGTTTCCCAGGCTGGAATGCAGTGGTACAATCAGCTCACTGAAGCCTCAACCTCCTGAGCTCAAGCAGTCCTCCCACCTCAGCCTCCCAAGTAGCTGGGACTACAGGCATGCACCCCTGCAACATCTGGCTGATTTTTTTTTTTTTTTTTTTTTAAGCAGAGACAAGGTCTTGCTATGTTGCTGAGGCTGGTCTCAAACTCCTGGCCTCAAGTGGTCCTCCTGCCTCAGCCTCCAAAAATGTTGGAGTGAACCACTATGCTTGGCCACATGTATTATAATCCAGGCTATAACCTGTGACATGGTCCTTCATTTTGCAGATGAGGATATTGTGGCTCGAGGAGGTTCAGTGACGTCCCCAAGTTCATGTGTCCTAAGCAGAGCAGCTACCTAAACATTTTGTACTTCAAATTTGGATTCCCCTTTTTTTTTTTTAAATGGCACCACACTGCCTCCTAGCTTCTTCCTTGGTGGAAACACTTAGGGGGACCCATGCAGGCTTTCTCTGATCAAAGCCATTCCCAGGCCAGTTTACCTGGGTCACAGGCTTTCAAATACATTAGAGCTGGCTGGGGACCCCTGAGCCCCTTCCAGCACTGTTACTCTGTAGTTGAGAAAAGGTGTTCTAGAGAGTGAAGTGACTTGCCAAGATTGGACAGTGAATTTGTTTGCTGATTCTTTCTAGGTATTTGTTGAGTGCCTATCGTGTGCCAGTATCGGAACACATGATAAAGCAATGAACAAAACACAAACATTCTGATCCTCTAGGAGCTCAAATGGAGGTTTCCCTATTTCTGTGCTTTCACTTCCTCTTCTTTCCTAAGCTTCTAGACAGCTCTTTTATCCCTCTGTGGACTCAGGGAATGCAAAGTAATTTTAGTATAATTTTTTTGGGTTGAACTCAGGGAGATAGGTGACTCAGCAGAGGAAAAGAAGTTACGTAATTGATTCCAAAACTGAGAGAAAGGTACTTGGTTTGCTTATTTCTTTTTAATATGTATTCTTTTTATAAGTGTTTCTTGAGCACATAGTATATGCCAGGTACTGTTCTAGGTCCTAAGAATTTTACAAGTGAACAAAACTGAAGGTGTTGGTGGTTGAGTCACACCAACACCCAGGAGTGGTAGGAGGTCATGTTTTGACTCCTTAGTGACCATCAACCTGTGATCTGAACATTTCTTCAAGGTAGGTGAGTGTTAGCTCGTCACAGCGGTCCCCATTTATCCTCAGCCTGCCAGGCCGGTGATGCCCCTGTGGGATACCAAGATGGCGGCGTGCCCTCCCAAAATGATGAATGCTGACCTGCTACGTTTCTGCTCTCCGAAACGTATTTTCTGATTCTTTGCTCTACAGAAGTGCCCTAAACATTTGAGTTTTTACATAAGAATGTTTCTTATCTAGCATTTCTGTCACCACCTGCAGCTTTTGCCACAAAAACACAGTGACCTCTACAGCTGGGAAGAAGAGTAGGTAGAGTCTGAGCAAGGATGCCAGGGAAACCTTGTGTTTATAAAAAGCTCTCTGTAGGTCAGTGAGGGCAGGCCAAACCTTTCCATGTCCTTGTAGGAATCCTGGGTGCTGTTTTGATTTTTTTTTTTTTTTTTTTTGAGTCGGAGTTTCCCTCTTGTTGCCTAGGCTGGAGTTTATCTTGGCTCACCGCAACCTCTGCCTCCTGGGTTCAGGCAATTCTCCTGCCTCAGCCTCCTGAGTAGCTGGGATTACAGGCATGCACCACTATGCCCAGCTAATTTTTTGTATTTGATTGTTTTTTTTTTTTAAAGGAAAGGCTGTTTTAAAGCATGAAGGGCTTTGTGCTTATTTTCTCATTAGCATTTTCTCAGTCAATAACCCCTGAAGTCCCTTCTGACTACAAGAGTCTCCCTGGCCCCAGTTCCTTCTGCAACCTCTGCTTTACCTCCAGTGACGGGGAACTCACTACCAGACAGGGTAGCCCATTCCTGGTTTAGACAGAACGGCTATAATCCATGTCCTAGGTGTTATCATCACCAACTGGAAAGACTTCTTCCTATGACAGTTTTTTTTTTTTTTTTTTGTGGGGAGGGTAATTATAGCAACTCATATATGTCTCTGTTCTTCCCGTAAAACTCTTCCCACCTCCACCAATGGGTTTACGTTTAAAATAGCCTCTGTTCTGTTTTGGGAGGCATCTCCCTGGCTTCTGGTTTGCCAGTGTTCTTCTGATAATGTGACATCCACCACTGACCTCCAGCCCCCGCTTTTTGGCCTGGCCCCTTTGAAGCACCTGGAGCTGGCAGAGGGAGAAGTGTGGTGGGATGGAAGATACTCTTGAGTCAGGAGCTGGCGGTGATCCGCTTTGCTCTGTGGTAGGTATTAACTACATTCCCGGGCCTGTTTCCTGCTCCCAAATGCCAACATCCCTGCCTCTTAAGTGAGGTTTAGCTTAATCCCCAACCTTACCTAAATGTTATTTCTTTTATTATTCAGAGCTGTGGGCAGAATCTCCCTGTGTCATTGAGAGTGTAGGTGGGGATGCACTGGCGGGATGCCCTCCCCACTTGCAATACTTTCTCTTGCATCCATTGTTCCACAGCCCTGTCCAGCTAGGATGATCCTGGTCTCCTCATGTTGTTTGTTAGGATGTCTTTGGGGGTCAGACTGGGCATCCTCCTCATTTTACCGGCAGAGGATACTGAGGCCTAGGGGATGGAGGTTATCTCATCTCCCCTTCTCAGGGCAAGCAGCTAGAAGCCCTGGAGCAAGCCCCTGAGAAATAGTCTATTGTTTAGCAGTTGTGGAGTTGCTCAGGAAGCTTCCAGTTGGTGAGCCAGTCAACAGTCACTGGGATTTGCACAGAAGCCCCGAAACTCTGCCCAACCCCTCCTCGCCTCCTGAGCTGGGTAGGCTGGCTCAGCCTCAGGGGAACACCTGATAAGCCCCCAAAAGTCCACTGTGTCTAAATACTGAGGGTCTTTGCACACAAGGCAGAAATGGAGCACTATCAGAGCACGGCATTGAGTTGCCAGTTAAGCGGTACTCTTTGAGGTCAGGCAGGCATGTTAGTCTTCATTTTGTATGTGTAGTGCCTGACGCATAGTAAGTGCCCAATAAAAATAAGCTTGGTGGCAGCCTGCCCATATGGTGGGTTAAAATGGAAAAAGCTCATTCCTTTTTAGCTCGAAAATGTTCTCCAAACTCCTGTCCTGTTCCAGATGCTGCGGAGGGCTATAGAGGTGCTGTCTCAGCCCTGCCCTTGAGTGGATTTAGGAAGGAGACCTTTCGTAAGAACACTGCACACTCATTCTTGGATGGTATAGTGTAGCTGTAGAAGTGCTGGCTGTCCACCTGCCTTCACTTTGGAGAGCCCACACTTGAGGGGTCCTCTGGAACCTGATGGTTGCTCTGCATGTGGAAGGACTGGGAGGCAGGTGAACGTGCTGGTAAAAATCACCTCTCCTCCTTGGGTGGTAGGCCATTTGTGGTATGTCTTATTAGTTGGCAAAGAGGACATTAGGGCTTTATTTATTTTTGAGATGGAGTCTCACCCTGTCACCCAGGCTGGAGTGCAGTGGCGTGATCTTGGCTCACTGCAACCTCCACCTCCCAGGTTCAAATGATTCTCCTGCCCCAGCATCCCAGTAGCTGGGATTACAGGTGCCCGCCATCACGCCCAGCTAATTTTTGTATTTTTAATAGAGACGGAGTTTTACCATGTTGGCCAGGCTGGTCTCAAACTCCTGACCTTGTGATCTGCCCACCTCAGCCTCCCCATGTACTGGGATTAGAGGTGTGGGCCACCGTGCCTGGCCGGCTTTATTTATTTTGTTAGAGACAGGGTCTTGCTATGTTAACCAGGCTGGCCTGAAACTCCTGGGCTCAAGCGATTCTCTGGCCTCAGCCTCCTGAGTAGCTGGGACTACAGGTGCACACCACTGTGCCCAGCCTTAGGACATTAGGACTTTAATTCACTGAATTGGATTTCACACTGTGTGTACCCTCTGGATGGGGGAGAGGTGGTGGTGGTGGAGCTAGCTGGGGAGCAGGAGGGTGAGGTGGCAAGGATGTGCAGGGTTGAATTTTCTCCTTTTTCTCTGCAAATAGTGCTAGCACCCTGATGGTACACCCTAATGCCAGCCCCCCCAAAACTTATTGAAGCACCGCCCACCAACACATTGACCTTCCTTTCTTCTTCTGCCTGCCCGACTTTGTAAGTGAGCCCCTAGCTTTTTGTCAGGAGTGGGGCTATGGATCTGCATGTAGCACAGTGGCATCATTTGTTGAGTGCCCACCCTGGGCCACTGTGTCAGGCACTCGCGATTGCTGCAATGTCTGTAATTAGCGTCCCAGGTTACCTGACTGCCCTTCTCACTTGCACTGCCTTTTTCCTTTTCACCCTTCCCTCCTAGCCCCTTTAGCCTTCTGTCTCTTTGCACTGGGGACTCAGTCCTCTCATCTGTCTTCCCTCCCTCCCTTCCTAGGGGCCTTTTCTCGATTCTCTGGGGAAACCACATAGGCCTCCGCTAACCCATTGAGCCCCATTCCATCAACTCAGAAGATGTGGAGTGAGGTGAGGGGGCTTTACCCCCAGTGTTGAGACTGCCAGGCCTTTCTCTGTGTCTGCATGATTTTATGAAGTCTGTCCTGTCAAAACCAAGAGGCCAGGGAAAGTCCCTAGGTTTATTCTTTGAAGACCTCTTAAGCGCCGGTTGCTGAGCACAAAGCTTGTGGGGCAGGTGGAGGAAGACTTTCTGAAATGGAGAGAAGGCCAGTGGATGGCTGATGACTTGCAGATGTGGGTAGAATACGGGAGAGAAAAGCGGCTCCCAGGGCACCCGCGCTCAGTCCCTTTTGGAGCTTGGCCCCCTTTGCAGTTCCCTTTGCAGCTCCCAAGCTCTGTGTTGGGGTGGGAACGGCTTCGAGGCGGTGGGGGGCTTGTTTGGCAGCCGGCGCCCATCAGACAACTGGAAAGTGCCAGTGCCTGCGTGGCCATCTGTCCCCACCGCCTAGCTCCCGGCCGCCTTCTGCTTCCCACAGAAGGGCCCACGCTGTTCTGCAGCACAAGGGCACAGGGCCTGGCCGGGAGGGGCAGGCACAATTCCATTTCGCCTTTGTTTATTCGCATCTCCTTTGCGGCTCCTGCACTTGGGAGTTGCCAGGTGTGTAAAAAGTTTGCGGTGCCCTGGCCAGTCAGGTTGTTTGGTGGGGCACTGGCGGGAAGGAAAGGTGGATGTGTGCAGCGTTTCCTTTGCTCGGTGTCTGTTTGTCCAACTGTGGACTTTCACCCCTCCCCACGGCCACTGGTTTTCTTTTTTCTTGCTTTGATTTGTAAAAGCGCAGCCAAAGCAGGCCAGCTCTCCGGGATTTGGGCTCATCTGCACGCCACCCTCTCCAAGCTAGTTAAAGGGTTAAAAATTATGGGGAAGTTCAGCCGGCACTTGCAAGATATGGTTGCCGTAGCAACAGGCCTTCTAATCTGGTAGGTGACCTGAGAGACTGGAGAAGATGTAGGGGTTGGTTTGGCATTTCATTATTTCATGAGGCTGCCTCTCCAGCTGGTTTCTCTGCTGAGCTTAAAGCTTGCTGTTCCTGCCACTAGAATTACTGGCACATTCCAAAACAACAGTGTTGATGGCAGGAGCACTGCGTTAATGGGGGTCTGGCCAGGCGGGATGGGCGGAGGAGAGGGAGCTGGGTTCCAGGAGTGCTCACGTGGGATTGTGTCCCCTCACACAAAGCAGGAGGTATTGATAGAGGGATATGTGCAAGGGTTTGCCCTCCTGTATACAATAGCCGCCTTCTTGAAACACCACCTCACATAAAGAGGACTGGGTTTTTTGGAGGACTTTAAGATAACTTCTTTAGTTTTCTAAGAAGCCTCCTCAAATTTGGGGGGCAGGGGAGCTGTCTGAATTTGGGGGAGAGACTGGGCATGGTGGCTGACACCTATAATCCCAACACTTTGGGAGGCCGAGGGGATGGATCACTTGAGGCCAGGAGTTCCAGACCAGCCTGGCCAACATGGTGAGACCCTGTCTCTATTAAAATTACAAAATTTAGTCGGGCATGGTGGCATGCACCTGTACTCCCAGCTACTTGGGAGGTTGAGGTGGGAGAATTGCTTGAACCAGGAGGCAGAGGTTGCATTGAACCGAGATCGTGCCACTGCACTTCAGCCTGGGTGACAGAATGAGACCCTGTCTCAGAAAATACATCAGTAAGATAAATTTGGGGGAGATCTTCATTGTAATGTCTGTGATTGGTGCCCGCCTCTTGAATTTTTCTCCAGATAGATATTGTCTAGAAATTCGGCTCAATTGAGCACAGTAGCCTTATGTCTGCTGTGTGCCCGACGCAGAGAGAAACAGGACAGAGTGCCTGGTCTCATTCATTCTCTCATCAGACGTTTGTTGGACGCCGCATGTGGCAGGCTCTGCAGTGAAGGGGCAGGTAACACCGCTGACCTGGCCTGAGATTCTCCCATTGTGTGAGGGACCTTCAAAGCAAGAGCAGGAGAGGAGGAAACAACCCAGCCTCACCCTCCCCTTCCTTTTAGAGGGACCTTGTGTCGAGAGCAGCAAGCAGTCTTCTGGCCTTGGGAAGGCATGAGGCATTCATGGTTTTTCATTCACCTTTTTCTTTTCTGCCCCTTTGCTCTTGGACGTAATTACTGGGAAATCCACAGGCTGGGTAGATGGCATGTACAGATGGTGTGTTCTGAAGTCTGCTCCTCCCTAAGCGCCGTGTCTTACACAGAGTTGTGTGTTACATTAGGCCCAGGTTCACAGAGATCTCCGAGTGGTTGGCTTCCTGGGTTTCTTGTTTTTGTGAATTTCTTTCCCCTGGAGAGGTTAGTGTTCCTGGGATTTGTGAGGGGCAGGGGAGTGGGCTGGAGAGGAGCTTAGAGTATTTACTGGGACTTCATGTGGCTTACTCCTTCTCCCCATGTCCGTTGTAAGCTCCTGGAGGAGAGGTCTGTGTGTTAGAG
Organism: Callimico goeldii; assembly: GCA_963573925.1. Classification (NCBI taxonomy): domain Eukaryota; kingdom Metazoa; phylum Chordata; class Mammalia; order Primates; family Cebidae; genus Callimico; species Callimico goeldii. The sequence continues at coordinate 45,806 of CAUYOR010070459.1, read as the reverse complement.
GCCCAGCAGATCTTTGTGGAAGTTCCTTACCCCCTCGTTAGATGCGACCACCAAAGACCAGAAAGACAAAGTCACGACAAGGGTGCTAGCGTGTATACTCCTGGGGCTCTGGGATCCGGCAGGGGTACCTCCCTATTTTACCCACTGCCTCATGTCTCTCCTGTAGTTTGTGGGTTTGCCATTCAGTGGGGTGCCTCTAAAGAGTCCATTGAGGGTCCCAGCATTGGCTTATGTTTTATGGGATTGGGTGGAAAGACTTGCCTCACGGTACCGTGTCATCCCTGGGCTGTCCACCTGCCCTGCATGTAGCAGGTGCATGGGAGAGGTCGGCCTGGCATGTGGTTTTGATGGGTGGGTGTTTGAGGGGCTGGGAGGTGTACTGATGCTACAGAAAGCGGAGCAGACATGCAGCCTTGTAAGGCTGTGGAGTCTGTAGGCAGTAGTATGCAGTGACTCCAGGCTTTCTAGGTAAGATCAGGTTGCGGGTAGTGGAATGGGAGTCTCATGTTTTATTGGGCATCCTGGTGCAGCACTGAGATGGAGAAGTGCTCTTGAGTAGTGGGGGGAGTGGTCAGCCACTGAAGCCCTGGATGTGTGTCCAGCTCGGCTTCTGGTCCCTGTATGTTTTGGGGGAGTCAGGCCCCTCTGTGCTGTGGTCTCCTCATCTGTAGCATGAAGGCACTGATCTTCTCTGTTCAGTGATCCTTCTCAGTCCCTCAGCCCATGTCTGGATGGAAAGAGAGATCTCAGCAGAGTCTCTGCACTGCTGGGCCTGAGACTGGTTTCTCTATATAGAAGATGGCTTTAAGGTGTATCCGGCTTGTGTGAATTTTGTCCCATTCAGTGTAGTTCCTCGGGGGTTAACTGAATGCCACTCCCCTTGCCCCAGGCTGCAGCATGGGTGGGATGGGGCAGGCCAGCCATCTAGAGCAGCCTCTGATCCTGCCTACATTTCTCGGACTTCCCTGAGGCCTGCAAGAGGGTGACCAGAATTGGGATCCAACAATGCACCTGGGTCACCTGGATACTTGGAAACACTCCCATTTCCCTTCTGGGAGAAATCTTGACTTGGTGGGGCTAGCATAGAGTTTTTCAGAGTGGACACATCTCAGAGGAGTAAAGGGAAAAATCTTCAAGATTGAAGCCTCTGGGGAAGGCCTGGCCAAATGTGTGTAAGTCACAGGGCAGGAGGTGGGTGTTGAGCTGAAGATTTTCTGGACCCTCGAGGATCTGAAAGCAGAGGTGACCTTTCAGGTTACCCTTTCAGCTTAGATTTTGGCCTGCAGTTTTCCCCTCACAATGGGCCTGATTTCCACCGAAAGAAGGAGTCTGCCCTGTTCCAATTAGAGTGTCAGGGCCTTGTTAGATGCAAAATAAATAAAACAAACTTGTGTATCCAGCTATACAACTGACTGGGGCCCTCTGAGAGCTGTCTTCCCTGTGGCAGGGGTGTGTGGGGACCCGGGCAGCTGAGGAAACCTAGGGCCACCCAGGGGATGGGATGATAGTCTGAGGACACAGTGCTGCTGGCCGGTCTGCCTCTCCTCTTCGCCCACTGCCCCGTGTGTCTCCTGCAGTTCTCAGGTTTGCTGTTCAGAGTCTGTTGAGGGCCCGGTGTCGGCTCATGTTTTGTGGGACTGGGTGGCTTTTGTGCTCTATCGTGAGGGATCTGGCTTAAGCCCCATGGATTGTGTTGAGGTTCCTGTTTAGTCATCCTGTTTTAGAGTGGTGGAAAACTGACATTTTACTCTCAGATTGAAGTTTCCAGGCAGTTGACCGAGATGGGAGTTCTCAGGTCTTGCATTGTCTGCATCTTTCTGTTAGCAGTGGTGATGGCAGTGAGTGCAGTGCCGATCATACTAGATGCTTGCATGGTCAAACGGCGAGATGCAGCTTCCTGCAAGGTGAGACTCGGGAGATGATGGCCAGCCTGCTCTCCGCTTGCCATGTTCCATTAACATTGCTATAGGAAGACCCCAGATGGATGACTTTGTCTTCTGGAGGCTGAGAGGTGAAGGCAGGGAAGGAAGGGGTTTGGAGCTGAGATGAAGCCTCATAGGAAGCGGCGTGACTCAGTGGGGACAGTTTCTGACAGAAGGTTCCCGAGGGGTGTTTTGTGGAGAAGTCACTTGAAGAAGCCACCTTATCCATCAGCAAAGAAGTTTGGACCCATTTGTTCTCTCTGGAGTTTGCCACTTTGTAGGATAACAAGGTAATTTCCTGCTAGCTGAAGTAGGACTTGAATCAGTTTCCTTCAAGCTTCCTAAGGCACCTAGTTGCTACTTCTGAAGTTTTACACTTTTGGTTCTTTTATGTACCCTGAACCCAGTCTAGCCCAAGGCTGTTCAGACCAAGGGCACTGTTTTTTGGTGGTTGGTTGTTTTGTAGAGACAGGGTCTCACAACTCCTGGCTTCAAGGGATCCCCTTGCCTCAGCCTCCCAAATAGCTGGGACTACAGGTGTGGGTCACCAGGCCTGGTCAAGATTGGGGGACTTCCTGTGTTTTGCTTTCCATACTGTGGAAGCCTGTTGGTTTGCTGGAATTCACATTGCTCTTGAGCTCACCAGGAGCTCCTTCTGGAGAATAAATGTACAGATGTTTGGAAGAGTGGGTGGATGGATAGATGGGCAGTGTGCTCAGCTGGGCCAGATCAAGTCAGGAGTCCTTCCCAAATGGCATTGGGGATGTTTCTACAGCTGGCAGCAAGCTAGTCCCAAAACGGGGGTTCCCATAAGGGCCCAGTGAGGTCACTCCCTGGGAGTATCTGCTGGAGGTTCATCTCTGCTAGCTTGGCCTGTTGAGGACCCCTGTCTTAGGTGAATATCCCACACATCAGAGGAATATGAAAAGATGAAGTAAGATTGTTGTTAAAGTTTCATCTATACTTGGATTAATATAGCATTGCTATTGAGATCCATGACTTTGAGCATTTGTGGCCTCAGTTCATAGGCGACTGGAGTCATTTATAACCTTCCTGAGCATAACTTGAATCTTGGCCCAGAAGGCAGGTGGGCCCGTGAGTCACTGAGCTGGTGGGTCAGCCTTTCCGGCAGTCTCCAGCTCACGGGCTCTGTGTGTTTCATATGTAATCTAATTTCATCCTTGCAGTAACCTTGGGAATCAGGTATAATTGCTGCCGTTCTATACCTGAGAGAACCAAAGAAGTGATGTGTTCTGTACATGCTCGTTTTGAAAAACAGAAAGAAGAAAAAGTCACCCACCACCAGGACTAACTTTGTGCTAACTTTTAGAGTATTTCTTTTCAGGCTGTTTTCCTTCTTTTACTTAACTTTTGCACATCATTATCTTCTGGTCAAAAAATTCTCATTTTAAGAGATAACATTTAAGGCCGGGTTAAGGCCGGGCATGGTGGCTCACACCTGTAATCCCAGCACTTTGGGAGGCCTAGTAGGGAAGATTGCTTGAGCTAGAAGTTCGAGACCAACCTGGGCAACATAACGAGACACCGCCCCCCCAACCCATCTCTACAAAAACTACAGAAAGATTAGCTGGGCATGGTGGCATGGGCCTGTCGTCTCACCTGCTTGGGAGGCTGAGGCGGGAGGATCTCTGAGTCAGGAGGTCGAGGCTGTGATTGCACCACTACACTCCAGCACTGATGACGGAGTAAAACCCCATCTCAAAAACCAAACAAACAAACTTTAAGAAGCTGTGCGGGTTCTATTTCTGCTTCCAGACTTGAGTTTATTTCCATGCTGATATGATTTTTGGAGGGTCATTGTGTGGGTCCTGTCTGTCTCTGGGCAGCTGCCCCCAGGGCAGGAATGGTTTATTCAGCTCAGCTTCCCAGGCTGAGACATTCAGACCCAAGCAAGGCCTTTGTGTCTAAAGTAGTAGTTGATTCGAGTGCTAATGAATCAATTAGAAAATTACTTGCTGCTGAGCTCCTCAGCCAAACCCGGGTTGTGCACACGTCTTAGAAAACCATCCGAAGGCCATACGGATATAAATCTCTCTTGGCTGTGGCCCTTGTAAATCGCACCACAGCCTTTCTTGGACCTGTTAATCACTTGAGAAAAACAGGACTACTTCTGCTTTGCAGGGCTGCCTTGTGCTTGGCACAGTTTTCTAGCTTGTACCTCTTCCACGGATGAGAAAGGAGAATAGAGTTCCCAGTAACGCTGCTTGTTCTGCACTTAAAAAAAATCATTCAGGGACTGCTCTTGTTTTGTCCCCACAGCAACCCTGTTGGGAGGCACTATTATTATTTTGCCCATTTTTATGGATGGCACCATCGGGGCTCAGATAGTGTAAGCAACCTGTTCTCAAGTCACCACCTAAAAGGAACCAGCAGTGGAGTCTTCAGTTTTCCAGATCTTCACACTGTCACTCTGCTGAGATACCTTTTCACGTGGATGCTCTTAGTTAGTTAATATATCTTGGTGGGTTTTCTTAGTCCCAGGTTGGCGTGGCAGGAGAGGCACAGCCAATAGAGGTGGAAATGGTAGAGGCATTTCTGGTTAGGTACCCAGGGTCGAGGTTTAGTGCAGTTTAATTTGGAGCAGAAGGGTTGGAATGACAGCCAACAGCAGAGGCTAAAGTGACCCCGGGTGGGAGCAGGGGCTCCAGATTGCCAGCAATTTGTGTTATGTATTCTAGGACACTCGCCAGGTATGGTTGAGCCTAAAATGGAAATGAGGAGAGGAGAGGAAGGTTAAAAGATGAAATGGCTGTGAATCCCAGCTGAAGCGGGAGCCATTTCTTGAAAAAGACATCTGTAAAATAATGATTTTGATTTTTTGGAGGGGCCCATCCACACTGCTTCCTCATTGGATACCAACCTCTTGTGACCCCCAGCCCTCATTTCATGAGTGAGCCAAGGTGGCATGCCTAAACCTTTACCTGCTTTCTCTTGGAAAAGCCAACATGCCTCTTTAAGGCTGAAGCCTGAGGAAGCTCTGTGCTGGTTTCCTCTTTTAATTCGGCTTCATTTGAGGGGAACTAGCAGCCCTTAGTTCCCAGGATGGGGGCCAAGGCTGCTGCTTGTTTTACAATGTCATAGTATGCTCCTTTGTCCCCAAGATGGTCAGTGTATCATGCAGTTTTGATGTTTCTGCATCTAACCTTAAGGGGATTGGATACCCAGCAGTTGTTTTTCTCACATAGTAAACATTTGGGTGTCTGCTATGTGCCAGGCACTGTTATAGGTGCTGGGAATGGCACAGGGAACAGCAGAATAGCAGCCCTCCCTGCCATGTGGAGCTGACCTGCTGGTGGACCTTGCAGAGACCTGCCTGGTCTCAAGCTCTGGGTTGGAAGATAGACCCTAATAGTTCTAATCTCTCCTCCATAGTGGCTGTTTTTGATGTGCCCAACATTGTGCTGGGCGTTTTATATTTGTCATCATGTTCCATCCTCAGAAGAGCTTTGTTCAGGCAAGTGATTTTCATTCTATCTTTGCAGATGGGGCTGTTGAGAACACATAAAGGGTAGGTGCTCACCTGTTTCTTATTGAATGGGTGAAGAGCAGCAGCTTGCCGGTCACTGAGCTGGGTTTCTCGCCTCGCTCTGGCTCTCAACAAGACACCAGGCTATCTCTCCCAGGCCTCACTGGCCTAATTTTGTGGCTTGCCTTGAGTGTAGGTGAGTGCCGGAGCAAGGAGAGGAGGGGAGATTTGGAGGACAATCACTTCTGCAGCCCTATGAACTCACTTCCAAGGCCCACCCTGGCTTTGCTGTTCCAGGCACATTGGCGCCTCCATCTGAGCTGTGAGTGTGGTGGGGGAGTGAATGGCCCTATGATTATAGACCCTATGCTGGCACAGGTGAGCAGGATGTGGAACTTTGCACCCCATCTATCTGCCCAGCCATCTCCTTGGCCTTCCAATATTGACTTGGCCCCAGCAAGTCCCAGGTTTTGGAAATCCAAAACAAATAAAGCCCAACCCCTGGATGGAAGTGGGCTGGTATTCTCATTGTGGGAGCTTGAAGTGTGGCACTGTGTAGGTAGCTACACAGCTCTGGGTGTCACCTGTTTGGCAGGCTGTTGGAGGCTGTTCCAGGCAGACGTCAAGCATGTGAGGGAGAAAGTTAGAAGCGTGTGACTGTCTGGGGGGCAAGGCAGGAGGGTATCTACTTCCTGTGGCGGCTTGTGTGTCCTCTTGACCTGCAGGCTTCTTTTTGAACCTTCTCCTTTTTCCCCTCTTCTTTCTGCCCACTCTCTGCTAATTTCCACCCGTCCTCACCGCCCCCCCCCCCCCCCATGCCTTCCGTTTCCTAATACCTTGTGGGTCACCTCAGACTTTCCTTGGCGGTTCTCAGTTGGCGGACTGAGGGGCAGAGTTTGCCACCCAATAATTACGGGTTTGTGTCACCGTCCCCAGATGGATATAGGGACTCTGACCTCTTCAGTTGGTGTTTGCGCAAGGTCAAGGTTGGTTGCATGGAGTCCTAGAATCCTGAAGTGGCAACAGTGCACAGAATGAGGAACGGGATGGGTGAGAGTGTTGAGAGCCTTGGAATGAATGAATTCCAGACCTGTTAGTTTCCTAGACACAGTAAAAAAGTATCACAAACTGTGTGGCTTTAAACAACAGAAACTTAGTTTCACTGTTCTGGAGACTGAAAGTTCATGGGGAAAGTGCCAGCAGGGCCATGTCCTCTGAAGGTTCTAGAGGAGCATCTGCCCCATGCCTATCTCTTACCTTCCAGTGTTGCCACAATCCTTGGCATTCCTTGGCTCCCAGGACTCCAGCCTCTGCCTCTGCAATCACATGACGCCTCCCTGTGCATCTTATTTTATATTCTGCTCACTTTATACAGATACCAGTCATTGTGTCAGGACCCACCCTAATAACATATCACCTCATCATCTCATTCACTCCCCCACCACACCTCAGTGACACCTCATTTAAGCTCGATTATACCTGGAAAATAATCTAGAGTTGGCCCTCTACATCCGCAGGTTCAGCCAGCATTTGTGGATTCAGTGATCAAAAATATTCAGGGAAAACAAAAAAGAATACAGGCGGGGTGTGGTGGCCCATGCCTGTCACTGCAGCACTGTGGGAGGCTAAGATGGGAAGATTGCTTGAGGCTATAGTTTCCAGCTGGGCAATATAGCAAGACCCCATCTCAAAAAAAAAAAGGGACAAATAGCCTAACAGCTATTTACCTAGAGTTTATATTGTTTTAGATATTATAAGTGACCCAGAGATGATTTAAAGATATATGGGAGGGCTGGGCATGGTGGCTCACATCTATATCCCCAGTACTTTGGGAGGCCAAGGTGGGAGTGGGAGGGTTGCTTGAAATCAGGAGTTCAAGACCAGCTTGGTTTACATAGTGAGACCAAGAATGGTTTACGCCATTCTCTACAAAAAAAAAATAAATAAATTAGCTGGGTGTGGTGGTGTATTCCTGCAGTCCCAGCTACTTGGGAGGCTGAGGCAGGAAGATTGCTTGATCCCAGGAGTCCAAGGATGCAGTGAGCCATGATAACTCCACTGCATTCCAGCCTGGATGACAGAGTGCAGTGTTTGAAAAAAATTTAAAAATGTATATGGGAGGATGTACATTGGTCACATGCAAATACTCTGCCATTTTATATAAGAGACTCAAGCATCCGAGAATTTTGGTATCCGTGAGGTGGGCTTGGGGAGTAAGGGCCTGGATCCAATCCCCCAAGGCTACCACAGGATGACTGTATTTCTAAATAAGAAATTCACAGGTACTGGGCGTAAGACTTGAGCATATCTTTTGGGGGACACAATCGAACCCCCAGCACAGGGTGACAGTGCCAGGCCCCAAATAAAAATCCAGATTCCTGTTAAAAGGGCCCGAAAGCTCTAAATCTATTCTGTAACTTTAGTTGGTACAGTAACCTTTTTTTTTTTGGACGGCGGGGGAGGGGAAGATGGAGCCTTGCTCTGTCGCTGAGCTGGAGCACAGTGGTGTGATCTCGGCTCTGCAACCTCTGCTTCCTGGGTTCAAGCAATTCTCCTGCCTCAGCCTCCCGAGTAGCACGATGCCACACCCAGCTAATTTTTTGTATTTTTGTTTTTTGAGATGGAGTCACTTTGGCCCAGGCTGGAGTGCAGTGTTATGATCTCGGCTCACTGTAACCTCCACCTCCTGGGTTCAAGCAATTCTTCTGTCTCAGTCTCCTGAGTAGCTAGGATTACAGGTGTGCACCACCATGCCTGGCTATTTTTTTTTTGTATTTTTGTAGAGATGGCCAGGCTGGTTGCAAACTCCTGACCTCAAGTGATCCAGCCACCTCGGCCTCCCAAAGTGCTGAGATTACAGGTGTGAGCCACTGTGCCTGGCCTAATGTTTTGTATTTTAGTAGAGACAGGGTTTCACGGTGTTGCTCAAGCTGGTCTGGAACTCCTGAGCTCAGGCAGTGCGCCCGCCTCAGCCTCCCAAAGTGCTAGGATTCCAGGCATGAGCCACTGTGCCCAGCCTCAGTACAGTAATCTGCTCTGTCATGAATCTGTGTTGGGAATCTGCTCTGTGTCATGGTCAGGGCTTGGTCAGGCGCAGAGGTGAGACATTGCTTGGCTTTTGGTGTGAGAGGCTAGCTACTTCTATGGAAACCATGGATTTTAAAGGAAATCTTAAAAGGAAATGTTCATGCAAGCACTTCAGAGGGCCTTTGAAATGCGGAAGGCTTTGCTTTTCTGTCCTGTTAATTTTGAGGCCAGCTGGCTCAAGTCAGGATTACTCTTCCTTCTCCCTGAAGGGGAGGTGTGGGGAAGGTAACCAGGCCCATGGACTTGGAGATTTTTCCAGGGCCTTGGTCTTCTCCCTGCACGGGAGGGCTGAGACTTGGGTGGTTTTTAGAGTGCGACTGTTGGTGTCCTCTGTTGCAGGCTGCCTTGGTAGCTAGGAACTGTTCTATTGGAAGGACAAATATTACGTAGTGTCAATAAGGATGGTTTTTACACGGGCTCCTGTGCTTCTGCCGTGCATAAGCATGGAGAAGCCAAGTGTGAGTTCGTTTCTAATGACTGGGTTCAGCCCATTTTCTTCCCTTGCACAAGTTTCCCATCTGAGCAGAGAACTGAGACTGAGCCTGCTCGCCATGCATGACAGTTCTTCTTGTAACTTTCTAGTCTCCCTGTGTGCGAGGAGAATTTCCGCACAGATGACAGGAGTGGAGTAGAAAACATTTGTAGCTATTGTATTGGTGGAAACAAGTATAAATAGGAAGTCTAGATTATATGTTTCCTTACTGCTGCAAGGAAAATCCACACGCACCAAATGCAGTTTACAGCTGTGTGCATGTGGACTGATAGGTGCTGGCTGTCTGCGACAGGGCTTCAAGCAGTGGGAGACCTTGTTTTGTTTTTTAATGTGTTTATTTTTAATTTGAGACAGTGTCTTGCTGTGGTGTTGCCCAGGCTGGTCTTGAACTCCTGCGCTGAAGTGATCCTCCTGCTTTGGCCTCCCAAAGCGTTGGGATTACAAGTGTGAGCCACCATACCAGACCTGAGACTGTCTTCTCTTTTGCTATCTCTCATCTCTTTGCTCCTCTCTAACCACCCAGAAAAAGAAAAAAAATTTGATCCGATGTTTCTCCCAATTCTTTCCTCTCTTTACAAGGCCTTCCCCCTACTGACGACACTGAATGTGTTAAGAGGTGATGTGATCAGCTGCCCCAGCAGTTATCCCAGGGAAGCAGAGCCCATTTTTATGCTCCTAATAAATGAACCACCCACAGAAGAAGTGTCTTGAATATACTTGAACCACCCCCTTCTCTATTCCCCAAATGATACTTTTCCTGGGAGTGGCTTGAATCACTCATTTTCAGAAGGGGGTTTCATGAGTCTACTTTGAGCAGAAGCACAAATATTTATTATGCGAAAGACTCTGCAGTGCATAGCTGTCTTTGTAGGTAGTTTGGTTTCATGTCTTATTTCCAGTGGATGTACGGATATATGTTCATTGTGAAGGAAATTAGATAATGTAAACAAAACTCTGGTAATTCCACTATTCAAAGATTAATGTTGTTTATATCCTGATTCATGTCTTGGTGTGGCTTTTTCTTTTCTAAACGTGTCTCTGCCCTTACAAGCTCAAGTGCACTGGGGTATAATGTCAGTCCACTGGAGTGACCGAGTCCAGGCATCTAATCAGAGGCACCTCTTGGCCATTGTGCCCTGCACCCCCAGGTGCTACCTCAGTTACTGAGCTTCACACCATCTCTCCTTTTTCCCCTTGGGGTCTTCTTGGAGCCACTGGAAGTACAGACTACCCTTCCTCACTTTCTTGAGTTGCATGTTCTCACATGGAACCTGTGTCAGCACACTTTCCTGCCGGTGGCTCTCCCAGCCCCTTCTTCTGGTCCAAAGCTTTTTGTAATTGATGTTGCCAAGAACCAATGTCTTTCCTTTGGGGAGAGGGGGTGGGATGTAATCCCTGCTCCAGATCCTAGAGTTCAGGACTGCTGTGCCAGGGTGACCTTATGTGTGGTAAGTAGATATGGTCATAGGAAGCCATGGTTTGTAACCTTTATGGGACCGTAGATCCCTGGGAGACTGAAATTCATTGCCTTCCTCTCTAAACACTGCACATTCACATGTGTACAAATAATTGTGCACCATAAGGCCAGGGGTTTGGGTTTGCAGACCCTCTGAAGCCCATCCCTGATCCCCTTTAGAGGCAGACATGCTCCTTTGCTGGTGGCCTGGACAGCTGGCATGGCCTCTTAGTGTCCGTTTTACCTTTGGTAGGATAGCTGCAGTGATAGGTGCCCTATGGTCTGATTATAGCAGCAGTTCATGTCTACTGAGCTCTGATGTTCACCCAGTCCCCATCCTAGTGCCGTGGGGGGAGGGTACTACCATTCCAGTTCACAGATGAGCAAAGTGAAGCTCAGAGACATGAAATGACGTGCCCAGGTTCATACAGTTAAGAGCCAGGATGGGCACTCAGGCAGGGCAGCTTCGGAACACATGCCAGACACCTGACACACAGCAAGGAAAGTATCATGTGTTCCGTACATACATGGTAGTAGCAATATGAAAAGCGGCAGAGGGTTAGGGCATAGCCTCCCCTCTTCGCAGGCCCCCACCTGTCCTAAGTATCCCCCGATACAGGATTTGGGCTATGGAGCTCGCAGGCGGGTGGAGGCGAGCGCAGATCCGCCAATCCTGAGAAATGTGTAAAATCCTGTTCCTGAAAACCGGCCGGGTTCTCAAAGTGTCCCGGCTGGCGTGTTTTGCTAGTCACGAAACATGATCCATACGCTGTATTTTAGGACTCCCCATCTGTCGGCATCGGGGAGCGTTTTCCCTTGAGGAAGCTCAAAGCATGTCAGCTCACTGGGAGGGGCAGTGGCAGGAGAGTCTGTGATAGCAGTGTGGATCCAGGGGGCTGGGGTGTGGGAGACCCGGGGAGGGGTCTGCCCATGGTGTGACAGGTCCCTTTCTCCATGACTTCACTTGATTTTTACACAGATCCCCGCTTTTTACTCAAGATGACTGAGGTTCAGGGAGTGTGGCTTCTTTCTCGTCCAGATTTCAAGGCTGCAGCAGAATTGAACTTCAGTTTTTAGACTGGCCAGTGTTCTCTTCCTTCCCCCAGTCTGTCCCTCTTGTTGCTGGGCTTTAGGTGATGAAGGACAGGGTGTGGGAAGCCTTGCCTGGGAATGGGAGTGGGTGGAGAGGGAAGGCGTAAATGCCTGCTCACAGGCCCACTTTGCAGGGAGCCCATACCTGCCCTGGCCCCACCCCCTGCTCTGGTCACTGCTAGTGGTAGAGGAAGAGCTAAGAGGGCTATTGATCCATCCATCTCCTCCCAGGGAGGGAGGGCCACACGTTCAGGGCTTTCTTTTTAAAAATGCATCAGCCTGACCATAAGAGGGCCCTGGTTTAAAAACAAAAATAAGACAGGAAGGCAAATAAGTGGGTGTGGGGGCAGGAGTGGAGCAAACCCTTTAGAGAATGGAAAGGGCATTTGAGGAGGGCCCTTCTTGAAGTACCTCCTGGTTCCAGACCTGAATGCCTAGACTCTGCAGCCAGACTGCTCTGCTTTCCCGTGCCTTGGCCCATGAGTACCTCTCCCGGTGCTCTCCTCAGGGAAACTTTACCCAGATCCAGATGTTGCCGGAAATCTCTTTGCACGTGGCCTTACATAGTGTGGTACCAGTCCATGTTTTGAAAGCCTGCCTTGGTAGCCCTGACTTGGAAAACTTGGTCTCCCTCTTTCCCTGCAGCCACACTGGGCGACTTTTGGTTTCTCAGAAGTGCCAGGTACTGGCCTTTGCACATGCTGTTCCTTCTGCCTGGAAGGTGCTTCTGGTCCCCTTCTCTCCCCTGGTCTCCAGGTTAGTACCTGCTCATCTTTTGGGCCTCAGCCTAGAGAACACTTCCTGGGAACCCTGTCCTGCCTGCTGGCTGGGTCATGCCTCCTGCCATATACCCCCTTGGCTCCCAGGACTTCTCTTTTACACCTCCTCCACAAGCATAATAAAGGAATTAACGTATTTTGTAGCAGGTAGCAATTCAGCTCTGGGGAAGTAGGACTGGGCTATCCTCTTTACTGCGTTCCACTTTGCCCTTGGTCACCATTGGCTAAATATCCCTGGCCTAGCACAACTCTTACTACTATGGGAGCTCAGTAAATCCTTGTGGAATGAATGGATAGCAGGTCTGGATCTGTTCTCTTTGGCCCATGGATGCAGTTTGGATGAGGGCAAGGGAATAAACATTATCATCAGAAGTCACTGCCATTTCCTAAGGTTTCTCAAGGTATAGGCCCATTATGAGGTCAGGATATGGTTTCAGAGTGGCGCCCCCAACACGTTAAAAGGGGAGATGTCTGCCAACAGTCCGCCAGGCCAGGGTGCTTAGCAGCATTCCAGAACAGGCCAGGACCTTGAAAGGTCTCTGCCAACGTGTTCCCTTAGTAGGTGGAAAGACGTGGAGCCTGGAGAACAGAAAGCACTTTGCCAAGACCACACAGCAATAGGGCCTCGGAAGACCTCTGCTTAAGCCTCAGTTCCATCATGAAAAGAGAGTTAATCCAGCACCAGGTGCCAGCTAGCTTACTCCACAGACATTGTTTCACTGGCCTGGAGAGCGACTCGGTTGTGGCAGCACACCGATTTCCAGAGGAGTGAATGGAGGCTTGGGGAACTTGAGTTGCTTGTCTTAAAACGCAGCAGAGGTGGGACTGAAGTTCACATGTTCCTGATTCCATAGCCTGGTTCTTTCCACTGCCCTGCTTTCCAGCAGGGTGGGGTGGAATGACAGCCTTGTTTCTTGGATTGGCTCTGTTGGGGACCTTCTGCCTCCTCTTAGCCAGTGGGGCTGCAGCTACTTGTAGAAGCCTGGCACCAACTAGGCTGGTATGGGAGTGTCCTGGGTTTTCATGGAGTCCACCTTTTCTCCCCAACCTCATTTTACCTCGTTTCCGACTCCTGCCTCTCCACCTCTGAAAGATCCTCAGAAATTCCTTTGTTCCCTTATCAGTCATTTCCCTGGGAGGCCACTAAGGATCCTGGAAAGGTACTGAGGGTGATGAAGCAAAATTTTCACCATTCCCAGAGTAACTTTGCCTCATGCATGACTAAAAATAAAGTGTATACTCATTTCTCCTTGCTGCACATGGGCTTGCTTTTGGGGTTTCACAGGAGCCACTTGCCCCTTTGTCCCTCCCTTCCTGCCACCCCTGGGCAGGCCTGTTTTCACAACTTGGGAACATGGGTGGGCTTGATGCTGCTCGCATCTCCAGCGAGCAGAACCCCTGGGCCTCTACGAGGAAGCACCTCTGGCTCTCAGGGGCAGCAAACAGCACATTGGTGGGCTGGTGCTTTGGCATATGCAGGGATACCAACTCCCTTTGCAAATATTACTGCAGCCAAAAAAGAGGCAAGCTACCTTTAGAGGACTTTCTTTGTGCAGGCTGTTTCTTTGTGGTATCTGGAATACACAGAGGCAAGAGAGATAAAATTAATTTGTTCAATTAATTTTGTAAATATTGACTGAGCAGAAGTTTTATGCCAAGTCACATGTCAGGGACCTGAGAGCTTACCAAAAAGCAAACGACACACTCGCTTCCTCGAAGGTGCTTATCCTCTCGGTGGGGGAAGAAAGATGTAAGTGTTTAGACAGATGTAGAGCCAGAGAGGCACAGGGTCCTACCCCCACCCCTCCCTCCCTTCGCTCTCTTTCTTTCAGTCTCTTGCCCAGCTGGAGTACAGTGGCATGAACTCAGCTCACTGCCACCTCTGCCCCCCCCACCCCCCCACCCCCAGCAGTGCTCCTGCCTCAGCCTCCCAAGTAGCTGGGATTATAGGTACCTGCCACCACTCCTGGCTAATTTTTGTATTTGTAGTAGAGATGGGGTTTCACCATGTTGGCCAGGCTGGTCTTGAAGTCCTGACCTCAGGTGATCTACCCGCCTCGGCCTCTCAAGGTGCTAGGGTTACAGGCATGAGCCACCACGCCTGGCCTATCTTTACCCTTTCTTAAGGTACTAGATATTCCCCTCCCACAATGATTTTATTTTACTGCTTGCTATGTGCTAGGGCTAGGCTAGTATTTTACTTGCATTTATTTCATGAACTCCACAAAGAGCCTATGAAGTAATTACTGCTATCATCCCTGTATTCTGGTTAATGAAACTGAGGCCCAAGGCCCCATAGCTAAAATGTTGCAGTTCAGATTCAAACTAAGCAGATTAATTTCAGAGCTCATGCTCCTAACCACTAGCTGTATGGACGCATCCACACTGAGAATGTGTATCTGCTAAGAACTCACTATCTGTCCAGCATCAGTTATCCTAAATAGGTGCTTTTTCTTTAAAAATCTTCACTATGCTTTCCATTTACTCTTTAACATTCCTAGTAATGCATGGGATAAGACCCCCTCCTCCCCCATTTCCTATTCTTTTGTTGTTGTTGTTACAGATTGGACCAAATGGTGATAGGTGAAGTGGCTTAACAAGGTCTCTGGAGAGGGCAGGATACTTTGGAGGCTGGAATTGAACCATGTTGTCTTAATCCAGAGTCTATGGGAGAGAGAAGGCCCATGAGAACACTCTGCAAACTGCAAAGCGCTGCATGAAATGAAGGGCATGTGAGAAAAGGTGTGTGTTTAGAAGACTAGCTTTAACTTGGACCTCGTGCATCCTATTTGGGGATTTCTTGCACAGTCGTCATGATACGGTTTCAGGTACCTGTGAAAAATTATGGTAATTAAAATGTAATTTAGAATACCCTGTTGGCTCACAGCAGCTGGTCCAGATGTAGGAGGCTGGGGCTGTTCATGCCAGAACAAGCTAAGGCTTGTTAGGGGTGTCACTCTCCTCTGTGCTTTGTGTTGCTAGGGAGAAGGGTGGGGGCAAAGAGATACAGGAGCTGTTTTTACGCCGTTCATGTCATGTTCAGAATTACTGGATATTTGTGGTTGGGTCCCTGTTTAGCCTTGCTCAGGAAGAGAGAACTCCCTTTGCTGCCTGGGTCTGTATGGAAACTCGAGTTCATACCCTTTGGTATATATATATTGTTGTAAAGGCAGAGGATGCAGAGTGACTAGACAGTTGTCCTGAATAGTTGGCTTCGATTTTCCTTTCTCTTTAGAATGCTTCTGGGGGGTGGAGACAGTGGGGGTGGGGGGCCTGGGAGTGAGAGGGTGGAAGTATAGGCAGGTGGCCATGTGCTCATCCCGTACCTTATTTATTCAACAGATGGTTTTTCAGTGTGAGATAAACGCTAGATCTTTTTCCAGGTATTTGCAAAGTAAAGTAGAGTAAGGTGTTGTCCCTCAAGGATTTTATAGTCTAGTTGGGGAAATGGAAAAATAAACATTGAGTTTAGCATATGCAAGGCAAGCATATCAGCCTGCTCTGCCAGAGGTGCCAGCTTTGCAGCCTCATTGTAGTAGGGGCACTTTGGCTATGGGAACATCGGAGAGGGACACCTGGACCACACAGGCAGTCAGAGGCCTCCTCTGACTGGAGCAGGCAGTGAGTGCAGGAGCTGGCTTCACCAGCTGGAGGAGAAGTACTTCCGGTTTAGTTACTGTTAGTGTTATATACACATGATGTCATGGATGGTTACAGTCATTCTATCTCATTATATTTCTGGGCCTCAGTTTCATCCACCAGAAAACAGGGATGATAGCAGCAATTATTTCTCAATCAAGGGTCTGGGACTTTATTTATTTTTATTATTATTAGTTGTTTTTTTGTCACCACCCTGATTCCTATTTTTATTATTTTTAAATAAAAGATAGAGATGGGGGTGTTCACTGTGTTGTCCAGGTTAGTCTTGAACTCCTGGGCTCAAGTGATCCTCCTGCCTTGGCCTCCCAGAGTACCAGGGTTACAGGCGTGAGCCACCATGCCCAGCCAAATTTTATTTTGTATGCCCAGAGAACTCACTGTCTTCAAAAAGTTTGAGGAGGCCAGGCACTGTGGCCCATGCCTATTATCCCCGCACTTTGGGAGGCCAAGGTGGACAGATCAGCTGAGGTCAGTTCAAGACCATCCTGGCCAACATGGTGAAACTGTCTCTATTAAAAATTTAAAAATTGGCAGGACGAGGTGACTCATACTTGTAATCCCAGCACTTTGGGAGGCTGAGGCGGGCAGATCACAAGGCCAGGAGGTCGAGACCATCATGGTCAACATGGTGAAAACTCATCTTTAAAAAAAAAATAGTCGGGCATGGTGGTGGATGCCTGTAATCCCAGCTGCTCAGGAGGCTGGGCAAGGGATTTTCTTGAACCATGGAGGCAGAGGTTGCAGTGAGCTGAGATGTTGACAAGGAACTCCAGCCTGGGCAACAGAGCGAGACTCCATCTCAAAACAAAACAAAAAAGTTTGAGGAAAACAAAATGCATTGGTCCAGCCAAAGCCTTGATGCTTGAGGTCGGAGATTGGAGCGAGAATGGCCTCAGCAGCATAAAGCTGGCCCTTGAGATCCCTGTACCTCCTCCTGGAGAGGGCAGGCCAGGGTAGGTTATTGCCAAGCAAGGGTTAAACCAGCTTCTGCAACATCGGGTCCTGGCCTGGCTCATGCACTGTGCCACGTGAGTGTGTGAGGCTGGGATGGTCATGAGGCCTGCATGTGTGCTCTATGAACTGTTCGGGTGGGTGGAAGTATGTGACCCGTGTGAAGGGGGTTGCTGGCAGATTCCACTGTGGAGATCAGCTGTGGAGCCAGTAACTGTCACAAAGTGGAAGGAAGAGAAGACAGCAGAAGCCCAGAGAAGCAGTGCTTCTCACCTGCGGCAGCAGTTTGCATGGTTGGTTTGGGGCTGTGGCTAATGTTGAGAACTGTCAAGATACCAGTTGAGGCAGGCACGGCGGCTCACGCCTGTAATCCCAGGACTTTGGGAGGCTAAGGTGGGTGGATCACGAGGTCAGGAGTTTGAGACCAGTATAACCAATATGGTGAAACCCCGTCTCTACTAAAAATACAAAAAAATTAAGCTGGGTGTGGTGGCAAGTACCTGTAATCCCAGCTATTCAGGAGGCTGAGGCAGGAGAATCTCTTGAACTCAGGAGGCAGAGGTTGCAGTGAGCTGAGATCACGCCACTGCACTCCAGCCTGAGCAACAGAATGAGACTCCATCTCACAAAAGAAAAAAAGAGACCAGTTGCACATACTTTCCCCTTTACCTCTGCGTGCATTCCTCCATCCAGAATGGATTCTGCTTGGGACCTCCCCTCTATCACTGGGGCATGGTATTGAGGAAGCCAGTAAATTGGGCTCAGCCCTGTCTGTGGGGAGCTGACTGTCAGGGTGGTTACCACACAGTGGCCGAGGGGCCTGACCTGACGTGTACCTTCTGGGACCCTCTGCATATAGCTTGAGTGTCCCCAGCATCCTTGTGAGCCACGTGTGCTGATGCTGCAGCACGCCAAAGCCCTGTCCTTGGTGTGGGATTATTTGCAGTTAGTATTCCAAATGTCAAGTTCCCCTTGACTTGCGCTGAGCAGACGAAACAAAATGGCAGACAGATTAGAAGAGGCTTGAGAAGCCTTTTAGGATTTGAAAACCTTACTCTGTTGACTCTGAAAAGCTGCTGAACCAGGTCCATCTGTACAGGGCCTGGGGGCATCTGCTTGGAGCTCATTGGCTCCATGGGCTTGGGAGGCTCTGGCCAGTGCTGGCTCTCCCCTCCCTACCCGTATGTGTGTGGGAGCCAGGGACCCAACGAAAATGGATAGGAACTGAAACTCGTCCCTCCCCATTAGCATTGTGAGAGGAGGGAAGGGGGAGAGGCAGTGAGGGGCTAGGGCCCCTGAGGGCTCCAGGAGAGTTTGAAGTGGGTCCTCCGACGTGGGGGGCCATGTCAGTCAGCATCCATTTAACTAACCCCATCTCATATTTGCCCTGCCTGATGCAGAGACCCAGTGGGTAAAAGGAAACAGGATAGCCCACTGGATTATAGTCTCTTTGGAGTGGATAGTTAGAAGTTTAAGAAGTTATGTTCACCAAAAGTATAGAAGTCCCTGGCTAAGAATCCAGAGTGTCAGTGCTAGAAGAACCTTAGAGATGGTCCTGTTTATTCCCTTCTTTCTACAGATGTAGTAGTTGAAGCTCAGAGAGGTTAAGTAATCAGTCTGAAGCCTCATGGGGAGCGGTAAAACAGAACTGGCGCCTATCTCTTTGGCTCCAGTGCCTGTGCTTGTCCTGTGACATCACTTTGGCTCCTGCTCTTAGTCCTCCCTTGTGAGACTTAGTTCTCCTGCCCTTCCCCCAGCTACTTCCTTTTCCTGCCTGGATTCCCCAGGAATTCCTTTGCCGGTACTGCTTTGTCCAGTCTGGGAGAAACAACAAGAGCTGACTATTTGAGTGAAAACCCAGCCCTTTGCTGTTTCTCTGACACCTTCAGGGATCAGAGTTCTTGTCTTTGGGGATTGTGTGCGCCTCCTTGGTTCCTGAGGACCGGCGGAAATGAGTCTTGCACCTTGTTAGGTCTCTCAGCGTCAGGGTGGGTTCCTTGAATTGATGTGTTGGGCACAGGGGAGATAGACTTTAAATGGTGTGAAACTCTGTGGCCTGTGGGAGCCCATGGTAAGTCTGTCGGGACACATGATCTTCAGCCCTAGCCTTAAATCAGCCTCTGTCTCCCACTGTCTCTGCCAGCCATGCAGGGCGGGTTGCAGGAAGGTTCTTGACATGGACCACAGTTGCCAGGGCCCAGAGTCTGGAAGGCGGGCCTTTTTCTTTGCACACTTATGCACAAGTGCCTTTTCTTCCCAGAAATGCGGCTCTCTCAGTCCCCATCCTAGAAACATTGTCAGAATGTGATAAATCTGATGGTGTTTATGTTGAAGAAATGAAACATACTGCTCTGCGAGGAGGAATGAACGGAGGCCTTGAACAGGGCTGTGTTTATGACAACAGTTTACACATGGGGCTTTATTTTCGCAAACTTAGTGCTCTGTCCCTCTTGATGGGATTCTGATAAGAAGAGCTGATGCTTGTGTCCAGGTGTTGGGGCAGACAAAGGGCAGAAGCCGGCTGAGGCCCTCACAGCTGTGGCTGTCACCTTAGTTCTGAGCGCCTGGCTCCTCTAGGCCCTTGTCCTTCCCAGGGCAGGGCCTCTGTGCTGCTTGAGTCAGAGCTTATTAGTTCAACCTCCTATTCCTATTTCCAGGTCCAAAACAACAGGATGAAATTTAATAGGCGTAAATGTAAAGTCCTACATGTGGGTTCAAAAAAACCGACTTCACAGGCACAGGATGAAGAAGATTCATTTGAACAGCAAGTGAGAAAGTGTCCCTCGAATGTACCTGACAGTTGGCTCTGTGTGCCAGCAGTTGGCCATCCCTGAAAGAGAGTTACTCAGGCTCGTTGCACAAGTATCATGTCCGCACGGAGAAAGATGATGATGTTATTGTTAATAATTCATCCTAATAGCTAGGTACTTTACATGCATTATCTGTCCATTCTTAAAACCAGCCTTTGAGGTAGGTCACATGATCCTCGTATTTTGGAAGAGGAGACCCTGGCTTGGAGAGGTTAAGTTACTTGACCAATGTTAAACTGCAAGAAAGTGGCAGAACCAACTGTAATGGAGGTCCGACTCAGAGCCTGTGCCACCTGGCACTAATGAGTGGGTCCGTCAATGGTAGAGGTTTAGAATGGAGAAACACTGAAAGAGATGACAGCATTTAGCTCGAAGGCAGTCTTTATAACATCTGACCTGTATTTTATTTGTCGTTGAGACAGGGTCTCGTTCTGTCCGCCAGGCTAGCGTGCAGTGGTCACTCTCAGGCTCAGTGATCAGAGCTCGCTGTAGCCTCAAATTCTTAGGCTAAAGTGATCCTCCCACCTCAGCCTCTGAGTAGCAGGCAATACATCACCATGCCTGCCTAATTTTAAAATACTTTATAGAGATAGGATTTTGCTTTGTTGCCCAGGCTGGTCTCAAACTCCTGGACTCAAGTGAGCCTTCTGCCCCAGCCTCCCTAGAAGCTGGGATTACAGGTGCAAGGCTCTGTGCCTGGCTACATTTGAGTTTTATATGACCCTCACTGTGTATTGGGCACCATTCTCAATAGTTACATGTATCAACTCCATTATTATCCCTGTTTTACCACGGAGACACAGAGAGGGTAAGTCAGTTGCCCGAGATGATACAGCTTATATGTGACAGAGCTGAGATTCAAACCCAGATAGCCTGTCTTGGAGTTCTTTTTTTTTTTCTGTTTTTTTTTTTTTTTTTGGGTGGGGGGGGCACAGTTTGTTATGTAGAGATGGGATCTTGCTATGTTGCCTCAGCCTCCCAAAGTGCTGGGATTTACAGGTGTGGGCCACCATGCCCGGCCTCTTGGAGTTCTTAATTACCACGTAAGGCCATGTAGCCTTACAGCGAGCCAGGTGGGTTGGGGTGGTGAGAAATCTGTTTTTCGGCAGGATGATAGCTGCCCTGTTTGGATCCAGGGCAGAGCTACAGTCTGAGCATGGCTGTATAAATGGGAGAAGCTTCTGCTGTCCCGTCTTTGTAAAACAAATGGCTAGGAATAGGCAGAGGAGGTGGGAGGATGCAGGAGACCATCTTCTCCCCCGAGAGTTGATGAGGTTATGAAAATCCTTTCCATATTCTGTGGGGTATGCGAGGTCTTCAGGCACACCCACGTAATTGGCTGGCTCCCAGGGCTTTGTTGAGGACAAGGTCAGTTTTCCTGGACATTCCCCACCTCCAAGCAGTGGTGTGTTCAGTGGTGATGGTCCCTGGGGACCACTGGAGGGGAAGTGACCAGGTGTTCGCTGGTCCAACCTGGCCCTGTTAGGAAGCCCTGATTGTCAAGCCCAGCAGAACTGCTGACGGTGGCACAGGGGAACAATGCTGCGTGGGAGGAGGGGTGTGCCTGTGCGTGTGTGCGCGCACGCTTGTTTGCATGTTTGCTTACTTCCCTCCTGATCTGAATGCCAGCAGTGACACACTTTACTTGTCCCTTCTGGTCCCCTGTGGTCACTGAGTGTGACTCTCCGATGAGCTCGACACCCTCTCAGGGCCCTTGTTGAGCTGCAGCTCTGGCTGTGGAACAAGGGAGCAAGTCCGTTGTTTTGATCTTCCCCCCTATACCAGGGCAGACAGAGGGACACCTTAGGCTTATGTGGCCTTTTTGGAGCTCTCATCAAGGACCCCTGGGGGAGAGTGTCACTTCCTTGGCTCCAGTTAGGGAGTGAAGGCACAAAGAGGTGAAGTGACTTATTAGAGGCCACATAGCTAGCAAATGTGGGCCAAAGCTATAGTCAGGGCCTGGCGACTGGAAATTGGGGTCGGGGCGTTTGGAAAGATGATCTCTTTTGCCCAGCCCTTTTATTTACAGCTGAGGAAATGGAGCCAGATGGGTAGCTTGACCTGGCCAAGGCGGTGGCTGGGACTAGACTCAGGTCTCCTGACTCCAAATCCCACATCCTCTCCTCCACACTCCCACCCCTCCCAGCAGCTCCCTGCTCCACTTTTCGTTTCCTTGCATCTCATTTCTCTGTTGCTGCCTCTCCTGCAGGCCTGATTCGATTATCTGTGACTGCCATGTGGGGGTCCTTTCCCCTACTGTTCCTGCCACCTTCCTTGGTAGCCAATATCTGATTATCCCATTTACCACCTTGCCTCCTGGGAGCTAATAGCAACAGCTGGAACTGAGGGGAAGGCTCACAGGCTTTGGCTAGGCAGCCTGGGATCTGCTCTCAGCCCTTCCCTTAGGAGCTGTGCGACCTTGGGCAGATCATTCAACCTTTCTGAGCCCTGGTTTCTCATCTGGGAGATGAGATGACTTGGACTAGATAACCTCCAGTGACCTTGCAGCCTTGCACAGGTCTGTGGCTGGTGATTTTTTAAAAAATATATTTTATTGCGTTTTACGTTTTGGGGTATATGTGAAGAACATGCAAGATGGTTGCATAGGTACATACATGGCAATGTGGTTTGCTGCCTTCCTTCCCCATCACCTGTATCTGACATTTCTCCCCATGTTATCCCTCTCCAACTCCCTACCCCCCGCTGTCCCTCCCCTATGTCGCCCTCCACAGACCCCAGTGTGTGATGCTCCCCTCCCTGTGTCCATGTGTTCTCATTGTTCAACACCCACCTGTGAGTGAGAACATTCGGTGTTTGATTCTCCATTCTTGTGTCAGTTTGCTGAGAATGATGGTTTCCAGGTTCATCCATGTCCCTACGAAGGACACGAACTCATCTTTTTTATGGCTGCATAGTATTCCACGGTGTATATGTGCCACATTTTCCCTGTCCAGTCTGTCATGGATGGGCATTTGGGTTGCTATTATAGACAATGTGTGACTGGTGATTTTCATGAAAGGGAGTGAGAGCCACAGTGACCTGTTGTTAGAGCTTCTCAGGAAGGGCAGATGGCGTGGAGTGGTGGGAAAAGCCCTGTGTTGGGAGGCGCAGGCCTGCATTTCCGGCTCTGCCTTCACCAGAGAGCACTTGTCTTGGCTGTGGGTGCCGGTGGGCAGTTGGGGTAAGGGACCACCCTCCTGTCCCTTCTCTGCCACTTCTTTGCACCGATGCTGGGGGCACTTGTTTTGAGTGTGTGAGCGGCAGGCTTTGCCAGCTGACCAGTGTGTCGCAGGGCAGGAGTGATGGCCGGGCACAGACAAACGCCAAATTCTGTGTGGCATAAGAGGAACTCCAGTTGTGTTATTGGGCCTGTGAGATCCCACGCACGGTAGATCACAGGTATGGTGTGGAGGGAGGGGCATCAGAGCAGAACCAGAAGCCTCTGCCCCTTTGTCACTGTCTTCAGTCTTGCTGTTGTGTTGGCTGTTTACATGGTTTTCATTCTTCGGTTTTTGTCTTGGCTGTGAAGTGGCACTGTTTTCTGAACTAATCCTGTTTCATGTAACCCGAACCCAAGAATCTGGACGTGAAGGGCAAGCTTTTTCTTCCTCTTCCTTAACCAAGGATATCTGAGACTGTAGCATCTGGAAGTGGTTGGGCATCTGGTCTGAGGGAGTGTGTGCATGCGTGCACACACTTCTGTGATACAGAGTGCCTGTGTCCAGACAGTGCGCCTTTGTCTCTCCAGCCAGGCCTATACCTGTGCTGCTTTCTATACAGAGGACATGACATGTGGAGGTTATTATATTGGGGCGTATGTTTATGTGGCATATACATGTATAAACCTTTATTTTTACTTAGGAAATTTTCAAGGGCTTTATGTGTACAAAAGTGTTTGCAATGATGGATGTTGATGTATTTTTCTTTACAAAGTGTAATAAGCCATTTAACAGTGTCTTCAGTGGCTGTCATTAGCCATTTCCTCATTACTTCTAGGCTCTGCCAAACCATGCATCACGGGACCCCTGCTCCCCGGCACCAGGAGCAGTGATTTGCCCTCAAGATGGCATACTCAGGCAGCAGCTTGGACCTCAGGGTGGCCTGTGTTGGCCGTCTCTTAAGGGTGTCTCTTTGCTGCCTGGTTTTGGCGTGGGTGGGTGGGAGCCTGTCCTGAGAGATTTCTGGGCTGGTTATGTCCTTGAGAGTTAGGCTCTGAAAGGGATTTTTTTGACTGCACAAGGTTGGAGTGTTGAGATTTGGGCTGTGTCAGCAGATAGAGCCTCTCCTTGGGGATGATGGGCAGACGGCGCTGAATACCTCCATCAGAGGGATGTGTGTGAGGAACCTAGGGCTGACTGGTGGTGGTGAGGAGGGACTCCTGTGAACCCAGGGTTGCCCCTGCTCTGGTATGTTCCCAGGGACTACTGGTGCTAGGATTCATGGTAGAATTTTAGACTCAATGCCAGAAAGAACTTGGTTTAGCCATAAGGGTGAATAAAATGGGAATGGGCAGCCAGGGAGGAGACATGTGGAGGTGTGGGGGGCCAGGCCAGGTGACTCTTTGGGTACAGCATTTGCTCCTCCCTGAACTGCCACTTAAGCTTCTGTTAAGGGAGACCATTCATACCTCCCTCTTGGTTACCGCCAATTCCCACCAGTCCCTGTGTGCCTGGAACCCCAGTGCCCTTTGAGGTAGTCCTCCCTCCAGGGTGGTGGTAATTATGTTGATTGATTTTTGCTTTTTTCTGTTTGGCCCAGGTTTACCTCTGGCTCAGGTTGATTTTCAGGCCTGCCTTCTCAGCTTTGGGAGCTGCTTGTTGGGGGATTCAGACAATCTGTTTTCTTCCTGGGCTCAGGGCTCTTGTGTGTATTTATTAGGGGACCATATAATATCCCACTGGGTTACTTTTATAACCAGACAGTGCTACTCATCAGTATGGGGGCAGGGGCACCAGGTGTGAACCTGCACACTTTGGGTTGTGTGGTCCCCTTGGTGTATGTTGGAGACCCTCCATCCAGCTACGGAATACTGACCAAAATCTACCTGCAGAGCAGTCCAGTGTTCCTCTGTCCTCGATACTCCAGCCCTAGCAGCCCAAGATGAACTGTGGGGTGAGAAAGATGGCCAGCCAGGGCTGTCCCCTCCCCTGCTTCTCAGGCGCGGGTGGGGCTGCTGTTTTATGTTGAGCATTTGCTGCCATGGCATCCAGATTCCTAAGAAGCTGGGGGCTCCCTGCCTGTGATTGTGTAACTTGGAACAGTTGATGGGGAGCTTGATTCCTGAATTAGATCAGGAAAATGGCCTTTTTTGGTGACCCGTTGCAGAGCCTGTGGTCTCCTTGAGGCTTGCTCACCTCCCCTGTAGCCTGGGGCCCAGGACTCAGCACAGGCAGGTGGCAGAGGCCTGACAGCCAGCCCTCCTGTTGTTGTGAGCCCCACCCTGGCAGGCCATCCTGCCTCCTCCCAGTGCATAACTCAGTATTGATTGTGCAGGAGGCTGGGACTGTCACATGCAGTAATCCTTGCTTCGCGGCAGGCATGCTTCTTGAAGGAAGAAAGGAAGAGGTTTTGTCCCTGATCTAACATGCCTTTAAAAATGCACCTTGATTTAAGATTCAGCTTTTTGCAGCATATTTTAAAATGTCAGAAGATAAATATGCAGCCTTCTTAATGTGTCTGCCTTGAACAGCCCTTTAAAAAAAGTATATCATTCATCCTCAGGGTCACAGGCTGTTTGCCTCCCTCCCCGCCTCCCTCCCTGCGTTTGATGATCTATCCACCTTTATTCTATGAGTGGAGTCTTGGTGGGGGCTGGGGAATAGACTCAAACCCCCTTCCTTCCAGAAGTCTAGGAGATGCATTTCTTTTCTCGGTTTTGAGGCTGGCAAGGAAAGCCATACAGAGTTTCTAGAAGATTATTTGGAACTTTGCAAAACAAGCAGGATCTAGGTACCCTTCAGGGGCATGCTTCTCATTTCCCACGAAAATCCACTAACCAGAGATGAAAAGAAGGAGATTGTACATGCCAGCCCCTGTCCTCCTAGGCAGGCAGGCAGGCAGGCACTGGCTCCTGGTTCCACTGTAACGTGGAGGAAGTAGGGCCTGGTGCGTTCCTGATGCTGTTCCTGTGGCCAGAGCTTCCTTTCCAAGGTTGGTGTAGTGGCCCCTTCTCAGCTTAGTTAAGGTCCCGGTAGGTATCCAGTTACAGGTAAGGGAGATGCCACTGGAGAGTGAATCAGTCTGTGGGGTTGTCATTGTGTGGCTTTTATAAAGGCGCCTTGGCAACATGGCTGTAGATGCTTCTCCCAGAAGGAGTTGGAGGAACCCCAGGGTTTTTCAAGATGTGAGTGAAGATGTCAAAACACTGTTAGGCTGATTGAGGAACTCAGAAACCCTGGTGGGCAGGGCAGCATGGAGCCTGAACAAGAGCTGCTGAGAGGGCGGGTGAGATGAGGCGGTCACTCAGGGTGAGGCCAGGGCTAGCCTCTGCAAGTATGTAGACGAGGACCTGGAAGCCCAGAGAGGGTGGTGACTTGGCCAGGGTCACACAGCAGATCAGCACTAGAGTCAGGACCAGAGCCCTGCTCTGACCAGAAGTTTTTTTGTCACCTCAGCCTCCTGCCTCAAGTGGGCCGTGCTGGCAACACAATGGTCCTGATTTTAGCGTGTGAACACCTCGCTTGCTTTCCTTGTCGTTAACACACTGGACAGTGTGGTCCTTGCCTCTGGCTCATTGTTCACTGCTGGGCCCTGTTGCTCACAGAGAACAGGGCGAGAGGGTGGGGGAGGAGCAGCAGCGCCTCCCTGCATGTTAGCCACTTGGGTACCAGGTCAAGGCAGCTGTGGAGTGACTCCAGGTACAAGCCCCCATTCTTCCTCCCACTCCCTGGAGTCGCCCGTCCTGTTCCCTAAAAACCATTTTGAGGATCATAACATTTATCATGAGCTTTATTATGGGAGACTCTTCTTCGTGTTTAAAAATAAACGCTGGCTTACAGAACTATATTTGGTATATGGAAGTCGTTTGCATGTAAATGTGCTTAAAGGACAACTGCTTTATTTAAGATGCAGAGTGAGCCCCAGCTCCAGGGGGCCTGAGATGTGGGAGGGGGCAGGACCCAGGGGTCTGCCTGGCTCTGGACAGTTGAGTGTAGCCTGCGGTCCTGTTGACTCTGTCATCCTTTTCCCTGCAGACAATTGCAAAACAGGATAACTGGTACTTAAAAATTCATATAAAATGTTTCTTATTACAACGTCATAATTGTTACGACTCAGAAAAGTTGAATTGCCTTTCCACTCTGCCTGTCTGCCCTTACTTTTGTTGCCTACTGAGTCCCCAGCAGCAGCTGCAGAATCATTAAAAAGAGAGAGAGAGAAAGGGAAAGAAAGAAAGAAAGAAATACAGGGCGATGCTTTATTTATGTTAACGGCTACATTTGACTTGAAAATTCTGTCCCCGGAGCTTTGCTTGAGGTCAGCACATTACTGAGTGATTGATGGCTGTCAGGAGCAGGCAGGGTGGCAGATTGCAGAGGGGGAAGTGGACAGATGATGCCATGGCTTTCCCGGGGCTTAGCAGATCCCAGGCCTTGAAAGGAACGCCATGGAAAACAAAAGCAGAGGGAGAACTCTGCTTTGGCCCTTACCTTTTTTTTTTTCTTTCTTTCCTTTTCCCTCTCTTTACTGTTGAGCATTAGGAAGCAAGGGAAGGGCACCCTGCACCCTCAGAGCATCTCAGAATATGTCCACTTTTGGGTGTGGCACTAGGGTAAGATCCTAGAGAGGCTGGGCCCAAGGTGAGGCACCCCTAATCCCAAATACCTGAGTTACTGTTAGAAACCAGGAGGCCTGGCTCTGCCTTGGCATTGCCTGTCCTTGAAATCCCCAGAAACATCTTGGGCACCCCCCATCTTCTCCTTGGCCCCGTTTCCTAGGTCCACAAACCAAACAGGGAGGACCAACTCAGGGCTCTTGTAAATTGTTCCCACCTTATGGCCTGGGCTACTTAGGATTATGTTTCCACAGGGCTTTCTGGCTAATCCTTGTGTATTTTCAGTGGTGGAAACAAATGGTATCAGACCCACAGGCCTGTTTACAGATGGGGAGACACGGAAATGATGGAAGAGCTTTGAATTTTAAACATTAGCTAATGAAATTGCAGATGAGGGCAATGGGTGGAATGGCCTGGGTATTCCCATGAAACACTTATTAGAGTCAGAGCGCACTGGGGTCGGCGGTTAGGGAGAAAGGCAGGCCTGGCACGCGTGTGCACCACAAGCATTTATGGAGCCCTTTCCCAGCGCCAGGAGCTGCGTCAAGGAAGACCTTTGAGTCCTGCCCAAGGTGTCCCAGCCTAGCTAAATAGAGTAAGCTTGGGGCAAAGGAGCAGCTTGGCTGGCAGGACCTT
Source organism: Callimico goeldii (assembly GCA_963573925.1). Classification (NCBI taxonomy): domain Eukaryota; kingdom Metazoa; phylum Chordata; class Mammalia; order Primates; family Cebidae; genus Callimico; species Callimico goeldii. The sequence continues at coordinate 17,662 of CAUYOR010070459.1, read as the reverse complement.
TCTGCACAGAGGAGCTGGTATCTGCAGAGTTGGAGGAGGTACCCAAACCAGGCTTGGAAGGAAAAGGAGGCTGACCAGCTACAAAGAGGAAGGGATGCGGGAGGGTATTCCGGGCAGATGCTGGAGAAGCTGGAGGTGAGGCTGGAGTTCCCGTGTCCCCCGGAATGGGCATGATGGTGGGGGCTGGAATTTGTCACTTCCTCTGCTTCTGCCTCCTCATCTTGCTGCTGCACCGTGTGCAGTTGTGTCAGAGATGGGACTGGCTGTTCATTCATCCGCTAATTGTTTTGATAAGAGACTCTAATTACCCACTGCGATCATCAGATTACCCTGAGCTCCAGGAGGGAGATTTGAGAGTTTGAGCTGTGGATGCTGCTGCCACCAGCACCACCATCCCTGCTGAAAGGAACCCCTTCCTATACCACGATCCCAGTGCCCGCTTCCGGCCGGTGCTCACTAAGCCATCACATGAAGGTGTGACAGGCTGCTGTTGGTGGGGGGTGCTGCCTGTGAAATCCACCCGAGAGCACAATCCCCTGATGTCAAGCAGGATTTTCCCTTTGATTATCTTTGCCACTGTGTTAAGTCCGCAGATAAGAGGTTTGGTTCTAGGGATTTCAAAATAAGGAGAGGAGTGTGGAGGAAACCAGAGAAAAACAGTAACGCCTCTAATGAATTGACATGGGCAGTCGAGACAAATTCAAAATCCTTTTGAACTGTTTGATTAAGTTCTACTTAACATGTGATTTTAGTATAAAGAGAGCAATAGACAAAAAACAACCAGGAAGGCAGATTATAAATTAATCCAATAATTGAATCCCCCAGCAAAGGTAATGGGGAGTGATGGCGCCGTAATTGATCTGATACGGAGTTTTACATCAGCAGGAGTTAGAAAATAAAGGAGTATTTCATCTTGGGAGGAGTGATTGTGATTGGATATGTTGCATCTTAAAGCGTTGGCCCCTGGAAAGCTTTGGTATGGCATGTCTGACCTTTTCCCTACCTTCCACTCCTGTCTTCATTCATTCACCCACGTCTGTAGATCTAGAAAAGCTGGTGAATCCCAAGATACTTGGGCCTAGAGAAGTAAGATTCTGTTCCTGCCTTTTCCCAGTGAGATCAGAGGCTCACAAACCGTCTTGTTGATTAATATGGTTCTCAGAGAAAAGGGCAGCGAGGCTCTGAGGTCTGGCTAGGATTTAGAGGAGTGGGCAGCTACAATACCAAAAGACACGGGGTGCTCAGTGCTGGAGTGACTCATGCTGGGATGAGGTCCTGGGCCCAGATGCTCAGCTCCTCTGTTTTTCCGTTTATAAAATGGAACTGCAGTAGACGATATCAAAATTCCCTTTTGGCTCTGCTCTCTTTGTTTTAGACCCCATTTTCCCGCCAAAGCAGAAAGCCAGAGAACATAGGTCCAGCTCTCTGCTCCCCGGTGCTGGCAGCCATAGGCCGCCTTCCCCTCTTGGTGGAGCAGAGCCGGCTTTCTCCCTGGCTCCCTCCCTTTGTCTTCACATTTGGGGCTCGGCTAGCCGAGAAGTTTGGCAACATGTCAGGCCGTATATCTTTAAAACCGCCCTCCAGAAACCACCTCATTTAGCAGATTTACCGACATATTGGACCTGCCTGTTCTCGGGGGCCAGCGTACTAAATCACAGTGGGGCCACTGGGCTTGGACGCCTTGACGCAGAACTTTTCAAAAAATTTCAAGCAGGATATATCACTGCCCCATTAACTCCCTGCCATTAATCTACTCCTAAAAACCTGGAGTTTTCCCAAAAGGACTGGAATGGGGTGAAAAACGGACCCATTTGGTAAATTCTGTAAATCAGGCTGGCTGTCTCTCCTCAGCTGCCCTGGCCTTGGTGGTGGGATGTTGCGTAGGAGGATGGAGCTGTAGCCTTCAGGCTTTCCAGGGAGTATCCCTGGGATGGATGTCAGTCTTGAGAGGCTGCTATTCTTTATCCTGCCCTGGCCTGTGGGGTCATCGAGTGAACAGTGTTCTCCAGGGGTTGGGGTGGGGGCTGTTGTCAGGAACAGCTGCAGAGAATTCAGCTAGCTGGCTTCTCCATGGCACGGAAGCCGAGCCTGGTGCTGGGGCTGTGCCAAGCACTGTCTGGAAGGGACCAACCCCTTGCCTGACTTTTCTGATTTCCAAGAGGAATTTTGTTGTAAGGGGGCTTTGTCTGGAGCCCTGAAGACTGTTGAAAGGGTCCATCCTCACTTTTGATTTCTGTGACCTGAAGGCTTTCTCCTTTTGGAAGAAGATGCTGTCCAGGAGCTGGCTGGAGCCTGACAGACCTGGATTTGAAATGCCAGCGTTCCTTGCTCACTAACCTGAGAATGCAGGCAACATGCTTAACCTCTGGGCTCCTTCATTCCACGTCTATAAAATAGGGATAAGACACATTCTCCGAGGATGTTTGGGGATTAAATGAGGTAATTCTTTTAAAATGCTTAGGATAATTCTGAATGCAATGCTGGTGTTCTATGAATGATACTCAGTAGATCTTCTCTGGGGGGGACACACAGGTTACCTGCTGCACTCTGCTTGTACATCCTGCTCAGGTGGGCCTGTACTAGCTTGAAGGAGGAAGACACTCTTTTTTTTGCTAGTTCCCTGTCTCCCTCCACCACCACCCCCCACCCCCCCCAGTCAGACAGTCTCGGGGCAGAGCCTTCCTCTGCTCCTTCTGGGTCAGTCTTTTCCACCTCCAGATAGGTGGGAATTCAGCTGTCATTGGAGTCCAGGCTTTTGCAATCCAAGGCTGAGCTTTACCCTCAAGCACCGGTATCCACCCACACTTCTGCTGGCCTTCTCCTGGCCCTTCACTTGCCTGAAGGCAGATAGCATGGTGAGGTGAGGCCAAGAGCAGTCCTTGCCTGCCTGTTGGAACAGGGCTTGATGAACAGGCCGAGACAGGAGGCTGGAGCAGCACCTCCTCCCAGGAAGATGAGGAGCCTCCTTCCAGCAGGACGCCTGTCATCCTGCCCTGCTGGAGGAACTGGTTTCTGGGGCCAACTCCCAGCCCCACCTGCTGGAGGGGTCTTGGGATTTGAGGGGCCTGGGAGCAGAGATCTTGCCTCTGTTTCCTGGAGTAGTTTACTTTTCTTCCCACTTATGGCAAAAGTATCTGTTATCTTATGCATCTTCTGACCTTTACAACACTAATTAAGCCCTGGAGGCAGATTTTTGGGCTTAAATTTTTTTTCTTTCCCAACTGAAGAGTAGTCAAATGCTCTGGGAGCTTTATTGACTTGCTTAGGGCTGTCCATTGGTTCTTTGAGCTGGGAAGTGGGAGGTTGAAGGGCTGAGTACCTCTCCTCACTCCAAGAGGGTCCAGATGACTCAAAAAGATATTTCTGCCTTGTCTTTGTTCTGGAAGTTTGGAGTCTCCTCCCGAGTTCCCTTGAAAATCGTAGGTCAGGATTCAGTGAACAGACCCATGGAGTACAAGTCATTATTTGTCAGTATTGACCTGGGACAATTATGGCTTTTTATTCCCAGTCCCCTAGTAAGTGACTGGAGCAGTTTGAGGGCAGCCAGTGATTATATGGGTTCCTGCTTTTTGTTGGGTGCTGCGTTGGGACTTTCAAGGGCCACCTGGTACTTGAGACATAAGTGGATGGTTGGTTTTACATGAACCCGGGTTGGTTGATGGAAGTGCGAGGGGTAGGGGGACGGGTGAGTTGTTGCTTGGAGAAGAGTGCATGGGTATTCCTTTCTTTTCTTTTGCCCTTCCTGGAGGGGAGGGTCTTGCTTCCTGTGTCTCTTTAGCATAATGTACACCCCATGTTCCTGCTTGACTGGCCATTTTCACATGGTATTTGATAGGTGCCATCTTGAATTTATGTGGCCAGGTGCCTTATTAGGTTGGCAGTGAGAATGAGCTACATCCTAGATCCTGGAGGGGATTGCCTCTTGGCTCTGGGGCAGAAGCTTAGTGGTGGGCACACATCAGAGAAGGCTGGCCATTGTCTGTGCTGGTGGCTGTTGTCCAAGGCTGTTCACTTCTCATACATCTCAACCCACTGAAGCCTCTGCTCCCCCCACCACATGCTACAAAACTTACCAGCAGTGCTGCAGTGGACCTCGGAGGCCACAGATCCACAGGCGTCTTTAGTCCTTGTCAGCCCTGTTTACTGCCTGATTCTGTGTCTTCCTTTCTCTTGCCTGATGAGCCTGTCCCAGCAGCTAGGAAGGGACAAGAGAAATCATGGAGATTTGTGAGAAACCAGATCCTTCATGTACAGTGGTGTCAGAAATGGGACCATGGGAAGGCTGGAACCAGGGCCACCACCATGCCCCTCCTGCTTCCCGCCTGCAGCCTTTGGTGTCTGGGAGACCTCATTTTTCAGTCCTGAAGCTTTGGAAGGGCAGGGCTGAGCAGTGAGCCTCCTATTTTCCAGCCTCTCTTCCAGCCAGCTTTCAGTTTTTATCTCTAAGCAGTCAAGCGGTGCTCCAAACGTCATGCTTTTACTCATGCTCACTGAACCTCCTTACTTTGTAGGCCAGTGGGCTCAGACCCCACCTCCTTCTCAGTGGGGGACATTCTGTCTGCTTTGAGCCTGGTGGAGTTCAGCTCCCTTTTCCTCATCCTGCTCTTGATTTCCAGAATAGCACGTGGAAGGCACTCCAGTATGTTTGGGTGAGTAATGCTAGTTGGGTGTCCTTGGAGGGCTTACCATCTGCAAGTCAGTGAGCTGAAGCTGTGCCTTTGCACGTGCGGTCTTCATTTGATTTGCACGGCAACTGTAGGTTTAATATCAATTCCCCAGTTTTCCATGGAGAAAGCTGAAGCTCAGTCAGGTTAAGGCCTTCCCAGGCCTCTGGCCTGAGAGTTGCCTTACTTGTTTGTGCAGATTCACCTGGAAGAGCCTTTGTAGCATTTGTGGAATATTGAGTGATGCAGTGAGAGCTTTGAGGACAGTAGCAGGGTGTGGTAAAAGGAGCCCTGGGGTAGAAGCTAGGGATGGGTATTACCCAGCCACTTGACTTCAGGCAGATGACGGCCTCACTCAAATCCACAGTTTCTTTATCCAGAAACTGAGGGCACTGAGATGAATTCTCATCCAGAAACTGAGGGCACCAAGACAGATACAGCCTACTGCCAGAGTTCTCTCTGAAACGCAAATCTGGCCACGCTGCACCAGTGCCTGCGGATCTTAAGGGCTTTCTCCTGTTCTCCAGGATGAAGCCCGAGCTCCCTAGCTGGGCCTTCAAGGCCCTGTGGGTCAGCGCCTTTGCTACCGCATCCCCTGCCTCTCCAGCATGAACAGAAGGGCTTCTTGGGAGTTCGTGGCTCTACCACACTCCCTTAGGCCACTGTGCCTTTGCACATGCAGTTTCTTCTGCCTGGAATGCCCCTTGCTGCCTTTGCTTGCTGGGGGCAAGCTTCCCCTTGGCAACTGAGTTCCAGGTTATTTTCACAGCAAAGCTTTCCTGCCTCCCAAAGTAGAATAAATGGCATTTTGTTTTGTACTCCTGTTCATTCATTCCACAAAGTCATTGGTGGAATGCCTACTGTATGCCAGGCACTGTTCTAGTTGCTGCAGTTTCCCAGGCAGCCTCAGAAGCTTCTGTCTGTGGATTGGAGCTATCTGCCCTCTTTCTCCTTACCCTGGTTTCCTTCAAGTCAAGGCCTGTACCTCTGTGTCTGCCCCCGGTTCCTGGCACCTGGATGATGATCAGCATCTACTTCCTGACTGCCTGCCCACCTCTCAGGACTCTGGCGTTAACTTAAAACCTTTTTGGTATGACCTGTCTTTGGCTTCTTTGAAGCCAGATCTCTTCCCCCTGTGGTCTGTTTCTTTTTTTGAAAAAGAAAGGCCAGTGTCAGTATTTCTCATCTCCGAAACTGGCTTTCCTTTCACTTTCAGTCAGTGCTTTTCAGCCCCTGGAAATCACTGGCATTTGACTCTTCCCTGGGAGACTGGAAGCCCTTAGAGGGCAGGGAGGCCTCTGATTCACCTCTGAAGTCTTGCTCCCTCTCCATCCTGGCATGAAGCAGGTACCTGTGGCAGGAATGGATGTGAATGGATGGCAAGCTACCTCCAGTTGGTGCATTTCAGAGGGGTCTGGGCACCAAGGGAGCCTGCCTTCTGTCAAATCCTGAAAAAATTTGAAGTCTGTCTAGACAGTGAGTTTGAAACCAGTCTCCCCAGCACTAGTCTTTGTGGTTGCCTCATTCCTCAGATGCCTCCCAGGCTACCTGCATCCTTCAAAGAGAACGCACCAACAAAAGAACAATACACATTTTCTGGAAATACCGTGTCTTAGCTGCTCTTTGTTTTTTTTTGTTTTTGTTTTGTTTTTTTTTTTAAAATACACCTAATAAATTGATACAGGACCTGCTTCCGGTCAGTTTTCCTGAAGGTGGTCATTGTCCCTTTGGAAGGCTGGCGCCAACCTGGAAGGTTGATCATTAACAGATTCAGGGAGGGTCTGTGTGGTACAAGCAGGAACACAGAAAGTTGGCTTGTGTGAAGATAGGGGATGCCGAGAACCTTCCCACCTGTGGGACTGAAAGTGGCACTGAATGGGTAAGGCTGAGTCCTGGGGTTCCTGCTGCTTCTGTGTTTGGAAGCTTACCCCGTAGCAGGCTTTCTCCTTCCCTTCCCCCAGCACAGTCACATGTCTTGTGGACTCGTATCGTGCCAGGTATAGATCCGGATGGGAGTTGCAGAACAGGTCACGGTCTCATTCCCAGAGGAGCTTTCCATCTAATGGTGAGGGTTGGGAGAAGGTGACTGTCACTGTGCAGGGGACATGGGCCCTAGCTCTTAAGGCTATCTGGCTCATCATTTAGAAACTGTTTGAGAAGGATGTCAGCTCATTGCTGAGCCTCAGTTTTCTCATCTATAGGCTGGGGATGAGGAAGCCGTCACTTCTCTAGGTTGTTAGAAAAATTAGAAAGAATGCATGTAGAAGCACCTGCAGGTGCCCAGTGCTCAGGGTTGATTGGTTCTTTGCCCTTCTGCTCTGTTGAGCATGGTCTGCTGCAGCCGGTGTGGCGTGGAGAGTCTAGATCGCTAAGGTTTCAGCCAGAGACACACTGTTTCCAAGCCTCAGTTTACTCCTCCATAGAAGGGGAATTCTCACTCACTGGGTTGCTGAAGGGATAGATGAAATTATAGCGGGGAAAGGTACCCGGCATATCCTGGGGCAGGACAACCTCTTCCCTCCTGTCACCCTCTCACTAAGTTTTAAGGATACTGTAACTGGCATAGGTAAGGCTGGTACAGTGGTAGAATGGTCTAGAATATCTTTGCAGTGGGAGGAGGGGGAAGATTCCCAGCTTGCGGGTAGGGGATGTGGAGAGGCTTTTGAGAAGTGGTGCCACTTCCTGCATCTGAAGGGGACCTGGGAGAGAAGGCTGTGGACACATTCCTCTCTTGGCAGCCCTCTTCCTTCCAGCCCGTGCTTCCAGCTCCTCCACCAGGAGGTGAGACTCGACAGAGAGCTGCTTGGAAAGCTTTATCCTCCCCCAGCCCCCCAAACTCAAGGGTGTGAAGATGAACTGGTGTAACTATAGCTTGGTGTTTTGGTGTCTGTGAGGAAAGCAGAATTGGCTCAAGCTGCTTTCTCAGTTAAGGAGATTTAAGAAGAAAAAAATTTAATCCTACCCTGGTGATCAATCTGACACCTTCCCTTTGAGCCCCAGATGGCTGGTTGGGGTAGAAAGTTGGCCACTGCTGCAGTTAGGGAACGGAATGGTATAGCTGTCTCTCTCTCTTGAAATTATGGCTCTCTATATGCACATGCACATTACATATATAAAGCCTGCCTGCCTGGTTTGGTTTTTTTGGAGGGTATTGAAATACTTCCAGAAAGTTCCTGTTGGTTAAATGTCAACCTTGGAGGTGTCCTGTGAACACTGCCTGGAACTGTGTTCGTTTGCCTTGGTTCAAAGTCTTCCCTCACCTCTCCTTGCTCCCATCCCAGGCCTGGAGATGAGGTCGATGGCTCAGAGAGAGGATGGAGACAGGACCTCGCTGCCTTCCCTCCTTGAGTACAGCACCCTATCTCTTGTAGACAACTTGAGACACATTTTGGAAAGTGAAAGGAAAACATTCACTATTCTCCTAGCGAGACTTCTAGACTTGGACAGAGGCTGCCCAGGTCTACACATTTTTTTTTTTTTTTGTGGTTTGATGCTTTTTCATTTGATAAACATGTTTATCAAATTAGGATGCTGCCTTTTTTTTTTTTTTTTTTTGAGAGAGTCTCGCTCTGTCACCCAAGCTGCAGTGCAGTAGTACAACCTCTGATCACTGCAACCTCTGCCTCTTGGGCTCAGGTCATCCTCCCACCTTAGCCTCCCCATGCCTGCCGCCACACCCAGTTCATTTTTGTGTTTTTTGTAGAGACAAGATTTCACTACGTTGCCCAGACTGGTCTCAAACTCCTGGGCTCAAGTGATCCGCCTGCCTCAGCCTCCAAGCGCGGAGATTACAGGTGTGAGCCACCATGCTTCTCTGATACTTTTTCCGTTTGATAAACATGTTTATTATCATTTCAGTTTAATGGCCACATAGACTTTATTCAATCATTCCCTTAATTGGCGATTCCTTCATGTCCTCCACCTCCCTACTCTGCCATTGTACATCACTGCAGTGAACATCTTTGTCTTTCTTTGTGCATAATTTTTGTTGTGATCTAAATGTTGAGGTTTCCCCAAAATTCATGTTGTTGAAACATAATTCTCAGTGTGATAGTATTGAAAGGCAGGTCGTTTGGGGGAGTGATTAAGTTATGAGGGCTCCATCCTCATGAATGGGGTGAGTGCCCTCCTAAAGGAGGCTGAAGGGATGCCGTGTGAGGATACAGCAAGAATGTACCATTTTCGAAGCTGAACTCAAACCCTCACCAGGCACCAAATTTGCTAGTGCCTTGATCTAAGACTTCCAGCTCTGGAACTGTGAGCAATACATTTCTATTGTTTATAAATTACCCAGTCGAAGGTGTTTTCTTACAGCAGCAGGAATGGACGAAGACCATTTTTCTTAGAATAAATTCCCAGAAGTGATATTACTGGGTCAGAAAATATAGACCCTCCTGCTAAGCCCTTTGAATCCTTTGACAAATTATTTTTGGGAGGGTTGTCTTGTCCAGGTGCAATGGCTCATGCCTGTAATCCCAGTACTTTGGGAGGCCAAGGCAGGAGGATTCCTTGAGACCAGGAGACTGAGACCAGCCTGGGCAACATGCCAAGATCCTGTCCCTACCAAAGAAAAAAAATTAGCTGGGCATAGTAGTGTGAGCCTGTAGTCACAGCTACCCGGGAGGCAGAGGCAGGAGGATTGCTTGAGCCTGGCGCTTTGAGGCTACAGTAAGCCATGATTGTGGAACTGCACTCCAGCCTGGTTGACAGAGTGAGACCCTGTCTCTAGAAAAATAAAAATAAAAGGCAGAGATCACATTGCTGTACCCCAACCTGGATGACAGAGCAAGACCCTTTTGTTGTGTTTTTTAAAGTTGTCTCAATTTATACTGATGCTAGCAATAGATAAATGGGTACTCTGACTACATTTTTACTTGTACTAGAGGTTATTAAACATTGAGGAATCTTTTGTTGCTTGTTCTAGATGAAAAATGTTGTAACTCTGACTTTTCTACTTTCTGTACTAAACACCAAGTCCAACTGCTGTATGCCTCGTCTAGTACCAAGTGGTGTGCAGTGAGTTCTTTATTTTCCTTGACTGCCAGGGACTTGGAGCTATGTAAGAGAGAGGAGGGACAGGCGGCGGCTAGAGACAGAGGTAGACCAGGCATGGTTTTGTGCTGCTGTGTGTGGCAGGAGCTGAAGGCGCTCTCACAAGTTAAGGAGAGAGACCTATGTGGCCCACAGAGCCTTGGCCTTGAGGAATGGGTACAGCCAGTGCTTGCTGTGTACAAGGAGGCTCTGATAGTAGCCTTGATTCAACATTTTGTTCAGTAATGTTTATGGGGGCCTCCTGGGCACCGAGCTCAGTGGGGATAGGGAGATGGATAAGAGCCAGCAGTCTCTCCAGGCAAACAGAATCACACGCAGGGAATTTCTATATGCTGTGACAGATGGCTGGATAGGGTGCCATGGATGATCAGGGCCGAGTGACAAGCTCTGCCGTTCTTTTGTTCTTAGGATTTTCAGCTCCCTTCCCCCTTTCCTGCTTATCAAGGAAGGTTGGGCAGATCAACAAGTATCCCCTCCCTGTCCAGTGCCTGTACCCAGGTGACTTTGACTTCATACTGGAAGGGGACACTGGAAGCCTCATTCACCTCCTCTGCTGGGACACTGCCAGTTGACCGGGTGCTCACTGTCTAACTAGGCAGCTCCCTCTCCAGTTCTGGTGAGACCAGTTCCACAAAAAGAACAACTCTTTCCTTAAGAGCCCTTTGAGGTCCCTTTTAGGCAGGATCTAAGGAAATATTTAAGTTCATAGAATCTTTGTCTAGGGAAGCAGTGTTCAAGGCATCAGACCCAACTAACTGCTCATCCATTTAACAGTCTATTTCACAAATCTTTTTAACGAAAGTGTTGAGGCCTTATTTTTGAGTGCCAGGTGGGGAGTCCCTGCTGTCCCCACCAATGTTGGTGAAACTGAAGTAGCAGGTATAGGCACTTCAGGCCACAGCCCTTGGTGACGTGTGAATAGAAGGGTTGCTGTGCCCTTCCTCTGGATCTCACAGCTCTGTGAAGTGGGGTAGTCCTTTGTCCTTTTAGCTTCCCTCTGTGGAGTTTGTGCCACTTGGTAGGTCCTCAGAACTGCTTATTTGAATGTGTCCCTGTGGGCACATGGTTGGTGTGGCTTGTCAATATGGGGTCTTCCTCCCCTACCCCTGCCAGATATTCAGGTAATCCTGTCTCCCCTTGGAGACTAGGTGTAGGTTATACCTTGGGCACAGGCCCCAGCTCTGCTCCTTAGTAGCTGTTTGGCTAAGCCCCCCTTGGCTGGCTCCCATTTTCCATCTCAGCCACTCTGATAACCTCTCACATCTGAAAAGTGAAAATCCAACCAGGCATGGTGTCTCACGTCTGTAATTCCAGCACTGTGGGAGGATGAGGTGGGTGGATCACCTGATGTCAGGAGTTCAAGACCAACCTGTCCAACGTGGTGAAACTCCATCTCTATTAAAAATACAAAAACCAGCTGGGTGTGGTGGCAGGCGCTTGTAATTCCAATCCCAGCTACTCGGGAGGCTGAGGCAGAAGAATCTCTTGAACCTGGGAGGTGGAGGTTGTAGTGAGCTGAGACTGCGCCACTGCACTACAGCCCGGGCGGCAGAGTAAGACTCCATCTCAAAAAAAAAAAAAAAAAAAAAAAAAAGGTGAAAATCCTAGTCTCCCTCCTTACCAGGTGCCCTAATGTTTGAGAAAGCTTAGCCATCTTGACTCCAAATAGCATCTGCTTACTAGCACTGCACGGGTAGCCTGTGGCTGCAGGTCAGGAATGCTCCGGGCCTCCAGCTTTTGTGCGAGACCTTGGCCATTGACCCAAGAGTACTTGACTTTTGATGTCAAAAAGCACAGGCAGGGCCGGGCGCGGTGGCTCAAGCCTGTAATCCCAGCACTTTGGGAGGCCAAGGCAGGTGGATCATGAGGTCAAGAGATCGAGACCATCCAAGTCAACATGGTGAAACTCCGTCTCTACTAAAAATAAAAAAATTAGCTGGGCATAGTGGCACGTGCCTGTAATCCCAGCTACTCAGGAGGCTGAGGCAGGAGAGTTGCCTGAACCCAGGAGGCGGAGGTTGCGGTGAGCAGAGATTGCGCCATTGCACTCCAGCCTGGGTAACAAGAGCGAAACTCCATCTCAAAAAAAAAAAAAAAAAGCATAGTCATAGCTACTCGGGAGGCTGAAGTGGGAAGATGGTTTGAGCCCAGGAGTTTGAACACAGCCTGGGCAACACAGTGAAACCCTAGCTCTTTAAAAAGGAAAAAAATAGCTCAGGCACACAGCTTTGGTGTGAGCCCCCTGGTTCCTGGCTGAGGAACAGGGAAACCCTGAGACAGAAGAGAAAGCAAGACCCCCAGACTGTATCAGAAAGAAGGGTTCCAGCTGCCTTCCATTGTCTGGGGAAGCAGAGGCTGCAGTTCCCTCCCCCAGGTTCTTCTTTTGAGAACAAACATATCAACAGGATTGATTACCCTGATTGGTCCCTGGACAGTTGGCTGTGGCCTGCATCTGGAGCTGATTTCTCCGTTGTTGTATACCCATTGTCTTGGATTGTTCACGTCTACAAATCAGAGGCCGTCTCTACTGCCCTAACCCTGGCACGACCCCAGATGCTTGTTTGTCAGTCGAATGAACACTTCCTGCTCAATGAAAAAAAAAAAGCTCCAGGCACACGTGGGCAGGCTCAGGGCCATCTCCCCTGCTCTGATGCAGACAGGATGTTCCTTCCCATCCCAGCCCCTCCCGGCCTCCCGCCTGGGCCTGCCTTTCTGAAGTGGATTCAAAGTAGAAGAAACATTTCCAGGAAGCTGGACCGATCAACCCCCACTGGAGTGGGAGCTCAGAGGGAAGAAACACCCAAGGGCTTCAGTATGGTGCTGTGCCATGGGCTCTGCCTCCCAGGAGGGACTTGAGCTTGTGAGGCCTGGTGGCCCCTTGACATAGCTGTAGTGGTCTGGTCTGAACACTGGACTCAGGACTTGTAATATCAGAATGGGGCAGCCTTAAAGGATATGGAGAGGGGTCATCTCTTTCCTTTGTGCTCATAGTAGAGGCTGTGAAGGAAGGAGTGAACAGGACATGTTCTCTGGTCCTCCATGAAATCCTGAATTATTTTTTTTTTCTTTTCTTTTTTTCATTTTTATACCTTGCAACTTATTATTTTTTTTTTTGGAGATAGAGTCCAGCTCTGTTGTCCAGGCTAGAGTGCAGTGGCATGATCTTGGCTCACTGCATCCTCAGTCTCCTGAGCAGTTCTGCCTCAGCCTCTCAAGTAGCTGAGATTACAGGCACTTGCCACCACGCCTGGCTAATTTTTTGTGTTTTTAATAGAGATAGGATTTTGCCGTGTTGGCCAGACTGGTCTCAAACCCCTGACCCTGAGGTGATCCACCCACCTCAGCCTCCCCTCACACCTGTAATCCCAAAGTGCTGGGATTACAGGTGTGAGCCATGGTGCCCGGCCCCCCCCCCTTTTTTTTTTTTTAAAGTGACAGTATCTTCCTGTCATCTGTCACCTAGGCTGGAGTGCAGTTGCACAGTCCATAGCTCACTGTAACCTCAAACTCCTGACCTCCACTGACACCCCCGTCACCTCCCAAAGCACTGGGATTGCAGGCATGAGCCACTGTGCCTAGCCGCTGCATATTCTTGAGCACACATCCCAAGCTGCACCCTCCTTGCTAAAGGAAGCCGTCTCTGACCGCTTGCCCCCAGCAAGACTTTCCTTTGAAATACTACAGAGCTCAGACCTGGTACTATGTGCTGGAGCCCCTTTTCTGTGGAGGCAAATCAGCCAGTGGATGCTGGAGAGAGGCAGAGTTGGGTTTAGGCTAAGATGGATCTGTCTGAGAGCCTCCCCAGCTGTGGGTACACAGGGCAGGAGCCCTGACTGCTGTAGATGTCAAGGAGTCCCTGGAATTGTGGCCCCAGGGAACAACACAGAGCTTGCTTTGGGTAGAGTCATACAAGGACTATTTCTACATGCCACCTTCTTGCTTTTTTATAGTGATGATGACTTGGCTTGTTCTCCAGCCAGAAACCTTAGAAGTTGGAGCCTCTGACTCGGCACGGGGGCAGGTTGGGACAGGAGGGCCGCTGCTCAGTGTGGTCAGGCTGCCCTCTGGAGCCTGCCACCCCACTGAGTGACAGTGGTGATGCTGTGGCTGTGAGTGTCTTACCCTTGTTGGCTGTGGGGCTGGCTCATGTGTTCCTGACGGGACCCATGAGGCAGGCAGGATTGCCTAGATTTTGACATCTTGTGGGTTAGGTTCTTTAATAGTTTTACTATTAAAGGAGCCCTTTTACCTCCACTGTCCTTGATGAGCCTCACAACAGGTCCTGCAAGTCTGGCTGGGGGAGTGATTGTCTTCACTTTGCCTGGAAACTTTGCCCAGCACCTGGTGGCCCACTAGGGCTTGGACCCACTTTGACCTGACAGAACCCCTCACTGCTGCCTCTCCTCCTTGGCTTCTGTTCCGAAGCAGGGAACACTCTGACTTAGCCCTTCCTATGGTGTTCTCAGGAGTTGGCACATTAAGCCTGGGAGGACCCTTGTCTTCACTCTAGGCTGGTGGTGGATTTCCATCTTGAGCCTGGAGGCTGCCCAGCGCCAGACCTTAACTCTGCTGCCCCCTTCTGGGATGGCCGGTTCTCTCCCCATGACGTCCCCACCTTGTTTTCCCATCAGAGAATCGGCCCTGGTCAGCAGCAGAGGAAGAAGTCAGCCATCGATTAGGGTCGGTGAAATAGACCCAACCATGTGTGGCTTGGAAGATATCAAGCCACAGATTTCTTATTGCCCAAGAGCCCTAGAGAGTTGCGGGTGGGGACCTGTGGTCCTTCCAGGTGACGTCAGCCCCCACGGAGACCCAGACCCGAAGGCAGGCAGGCAGGCAGGCAGGCAGGCGTGCTCTCCACTGCCAATCCGCATGCTCCCGGTGAGTCAGCTCAGCTCCCTCGATGCATAAAGGGGGGGTGATTCTCCCCCCACCCTCGAAGGTGGTGTAGGTATTTCAGTTGTTTGAAAGACCAGCAAGTGGAAATACTGTACTTGAATCTGTAAAATAGTGATGAGGGGAGGCCCCTCTTTTCCCAGCAGTGGAAGTGCAACGTTGGAACTCTCTAGGTCCACCCACCCAGCCCCACTTTTCCACTTAACTCTTGTCCTGGTCTGGGCTGGTGCTTTGCAGATTGCATCAGGGAGCCACTTACCCCAATTAAAACTGTGAGGGTGGGGGAGGTAGGAAATGGGTTGGGGTGTGTTGGGAATGGTTTAATGCAGGGAGTGCTTTTTAAAAGACGGGTAGAAAACTTTCTTCTCTTTGTAGATCAATTAAAAACCCTTCTTAAAATTAACCCCTGGGAAGGTGTGTCCGTGGGCTCTCTTTTCTTACGTGTACCTAACTCTGCATTTCCCCCTAGCCCGCCCCAACCATGCTCTCAATGCCTTTAGAAATTGCAGTGAAAGGTGACCAGGTGTTTTTTAAAAGAGCTCTCCTCCAGTGATAAATGCTAGGTAGTGACTGAGCCTGAGGCCCCCGGGGAGAGAGAAGAAAGCCTGGCTGAGAGTTGAAGAATCATCCCAGAGAGGGTGGGGAGGTTGGCTGAGCCTCCCGGAGGTCCACACGGCCTGCTGGCAGCAGCAGGCACTAAGACGGGCATCTTGTCAGCCAGGCAGATGGTGTTCACCTGCTTGGGACACGCTCCCTGGTGCTGGGGCCCTTGGAGTTGCTGGGATAATAACGGACAGCTGCCAGCTCTGGACTGAGATCTGCGGGCATTCAAAGGCTTGGAAGTGCACAGGGAGAAGGAGCCTGCCCAGGCTTCCCTGCACGCTGTGTCTCGCCTTTTGTTTTGAGATTTGTGCTCCCCCACCCCTTCCCCGCACCAACATCGCACCAACATCCGAGCAACAAGAGCATTTTAATAGAGGACAGCTCTGTTTTGGAAACGACAAGAAAGCGCCTTGTCGAGTGTGACCTGGCCTCTCCTTTGTCCTGCCTTCCCCGGCTTTGTGTGTGCCTGCAATGGGTTTTGTTCCAAGGGGCAAAGGAGTTGGACATGGATTTCGTGTGTTCCTGGGGTTTTCTTTCTCTTCTCTTTTTTGGCAGCAGCTAAAGCTTTTGGTTATTTCTGAGTACAGGGCAATTGGGGAGTTAGGGATTTATCGGGACCACTCCAGGGTCTTTGAGTTACCGATTGGTGTCAGGAGCAAGTGAGTGGCACAGAAGCCAGCTTTCTGACGGCCTGGCGTTGTCTAAGCCCATTGACTGTGTGCAAAGGACAAATGATTTCTCACAGTGCAGTCTGCCTTGAATCCTAAGGGGAATGTTTCCCTAGATATCAGTCCAAAGCAAGGCTGGCTGTTTGAGAACCAGCTTCATATCCCTTTGCTGTGCAGAGAAGGGATGCCGATGTTGTCTTGGTTATCCTGTTACTGCAGCTTGGCGAAAGACTTCACTCGCCAGTGTCAACCTGGACTGGCTTGACTCAGCCTCATCAGCTCTCATTAGGCTACTTGGAAAACTTGGTGTGATTTGGGGGTGGCTCAGTTTGATGGGGTCTGATAGAAATTTATAACTTGCCTCAGGCCAGGGTTCATGCCTCACTCCTTCAGGCCAAGACCAGAGGGCAGATTTGCCAAGCAAATGAGTGGTGTTAATAAGATGTGGGAAGATTGCAAAACCTGCTTGATAATCTTAAACTGCCTACAGTGAGTGTGTTCTCTTTGCTTACCCGCATGGGACATGCCAGTGACAAATGACCGGTGTTTAGTCACTAAAGCTGTATGCACATAAGCCCCAGTTATCAGAAGAGCGTTATGATTTTGTTGCAGCATTATGTTAGACCAACTCTTCGTCACCTATCCTAATCATTCCAATCCAGTGAGATTTTTCCTTTGCAAGCCACCTGCAGAGATTGCCTTGTTCTTGGGTATTGTTTCTTTTTGTAGGGGAGGTGGGAGTCACTGATTTGAATCTTAGGTATTCTTAAAAGGGTCTTAGTTTTCAGAGCTGACCTTGGAAAAATCCCTGCTTTCCTTGGTGATCAGTGGCTTATCCTATTCTTCTTCTTTTTTTTTTTTGAAAGTAAGTTTACTCTGTCACCCAGGCTGAAGACTTACTTTCAAAGACTTACTTACTACTTTCAAAAAGACCCAGAAAGAAGTCTTACTCGTGTCACCCAGGCACGATCTCGGCTCACTGCAACCTCCACCTTCTCGGTTCAAGCGACTCTCCTGCCTTAGCCTCCTGTGTAGCTGGGATTACATGTGTGTGCCACCACGCCCAGCTAATTTTTGTGTTTTTAGTAGAGATGGGGTTTCACCATGTTGACCAGGCTGGTCTCGAAGTCCTCCTGACCTCAAGTGATCTGGCTGCCTTGGCCTCCCAAAGTGCTGGGACTCCTGTTGTCAACCGCCATGCGCAGCCCCTTTGTTATTTTAATTACTGAAGAGCATCTCTGGTGAGGGGTTTGGGGTTGTTTCAGGGGAAGTTGTGCTTTAAAACATGACTTGGGCCAGGCAAGGTCACTCACATTTGTAATCCCAGCACTTTGGGAGACTGAGGCTGGTGGCTCACCTGAGGTCGGGAGTTCGAGACCAGCCTGACCAACATGGAGAAACCCTGTCTCTATTTAAAAAAAACAAAAAATGACTTAATGTATTCTATAAGCACTGGTAATGTTACAGGAAAGGTCTCAATCCAGACCCCAAGAGATGGTTCTTGGATCTTGCACAAGAAAGAATTCACCGGGAGTCCTCAGTGCAAAGTGAAAGCAAGTTTATTAAGAAAGTAGAGAAATAAGGGGCCGGGCGTGGTGGCTCAAGCCTGTAATCCCAACACTTTGGGAGGCCGAGACGGGTGGATCACGAGGTCAAGAGATCGAGACCATCCTGGTCAACATGGTGAAACCCTGTCTCTACTAAAAATACAAAAAATTAACTGGGCATGGTGGCGTGTGCCTGTAATCCCAGCTACTCAGGAGGCTGAGGCAGGAGAAT
>CAUYOR010070456.1:0-15311 GCA_963573925.1 Callimico goeldii | reverse complement strand
CCCCTCCCGTTTTTCTGCCTGGCCTCGTCTGTCTTCCTAGTCCCCCTCCCGTTTTTCTGCCTGGCCTCATCTGTCTTCCTAAGTCCCCCCTCTTTTTTTCTGTTTGGCCTCATCTATCTTCCTGGCTCTCTCCCCCCTCTTTTTTCTGCCTGGCCTCATCTGTCTTCCTAAGTCCCCCCTCTTTTTTTCTGCTTGGCCTCACCTACCTTCCTAGCTCTCTCCCCCCTCCTGTTTTCTGCCAGGCCTCATCTGTCTTCCTAGTCCCCCTCCCGTTTTTCTGCCTGGCCTCATCTGTCTTCGTAGTTCTCTCCCCCTGCCCCTTTTTTGCCTGATCTCTTCTGTCTTCCTAGGTCTCTCTCCCCTCCTTTTCTGCCAGGCTTCTTCTATCTTCCGGGTTTCTCTTCTCTCCACTCCCTTCCTCCTTCCCTCCCTCCCCACTCCCTTTAGGCCTGGCTTCCTCCAGCTGGGTCTCTCTCCCTCTTTTCCTCCCTCCCTTCTTCCCCTAATCTCTCCCGCCCGCCCCGCTTCTCTCTTTCTCTGCAGTCCTTCCTTTCCACCCACCCGTGAAACCCCAGGCAACCAGATTTTGCAATTTGGGAACCTGGCTGAGGCCGCAGCCAATCATCATTTAGGATTTGCCGCGTTCTCGGGGTAGCTACCAATGGCAACACAGACTTTCCCAGCGGGCTCCCGGGAGTGGCCCGTCCCCGCCGCAGATTGCCCCACAGTCCTGGGGCGCGGCGGCCAATCCCAGCCCGGGAATCCACCAGTCACGGCGCAGAATGGCCTCGAGGGCCCGAGAGAGCAAGGCAGCCAATCGGCGCCCAGAATCCTCTCTCAGCCCGCCCCAAGGTGAGAGGAGGGGGCGGGACCAAGAGCACGCAGCCAATCGGGAACCAGAGGATCTCACCATCTGGACTCGGATTGGCTGGGAAGCTAAACCTCGGCGTGTCGAACCAAGTGCCGGGGTCCCAGTCCCTTCTCCGGGCGCCCTCCCCGACGCCCTCCCGGCCCCGCGATTTCCCCACTCCCCACGTCTGTCCCGGACCCCCACGTACGGAGCAGATACTCCGCGCTGTCGTGGTCGTAGTCCGTATCCTCCGGGAAATGATTGATCTTCACGCAGACGCCTCTTTTCAACCCTGGAGGAGCGGGGAGGGCAGTGGTGGGGGCAGGTACTTCAGGGTTGGGGGCTGGGCAACCCCGCTGACAACCGACCCTGCCCTTCCCCCAAACCCTTTCTCTCTCTGGGCTGCTTGGGAGACCGCAAGTCCTGGCTCCTGAGCCCGACTCGTGATATGGGACAAACTTTCAACTTCTCTGGTCTCAGTTTCCCTGCCTGTTAAAGAAGAAAAGCAAGAAAAAAAAAAAAAAAAAAAACCCAAAGTCTAACATCTTTCCAGCACTCACAGCAAGGCCACAGACCTTGGCCCTGTAAGCTGCGCTCAGTTGCTCCAGCACTCTGGACTTCGACTCCCACCTCTGTAAGAAAGAAGGTATTGTTGGCTTCAACAATAGCAAGGCGCCTTTCCGCCTCTAAATTGGTTGGAAAGTCTGGAAATGCGTGGGAAAAAAACAAAGGGATGCGGAAGACGAGGACTACATTTCCCATGAGGCCCTGTGAAGTCTGGAGTCCAGTTGTGGGAAGAGCAGCCGCAGTGGATCATGGGAGTTGCAGTCTCCAGTCCTGCGTGGAGAGAGCTGGCGGGAGGCGGGAGGGTAGAGAGAGAGGGAGAGAAGTTCCAGTCTGTTTCTGCAGAGAACCTGTAACCTTCTGGAGAGAGATGGAATGGTTGAAGGAAGCAGAGGTGTGTGGAGGGGATGGAGTATGCCTCTAGGGGTCACGCAGCCTGATCTCCATCCCCTCCTAAGATGCCCATCCTCATCTATCTGCTCATCCTTGGGAACAGTTAATGTTTTACTACCTCTAGCACATAGCTGGAGAAAAAATTAAAACTATAAAAATTGTGGTTTCCTTAACTGCCCAGCTCTGTCCAGTTTTGTAGGCCTCTACCCACGCTGTGGAACATTCTGCTTACATTCCTTGCTGATGTAGTACTTACCTGCAGCAGGCAGCTCAGGAGGCACCTTCTTTAGGAAGCTTTCCCTAGACACACACACACACACACACTCATTCCTCCCACCAAACTTGGGTCCGTTTCCTGTTCTTAGGTGCCCCTTGGGACATGCATTAGTTGATAGATGATCATCTCTGTCCTTGGCAAGCTGGGAGTTCCTGGAGGGGGTAGGGCATGGGAGTCCGATTCCTGTGTGCCAGCATTTCTTGGCACTAGGCCTGGCACATAGGAGACCTCACGAAATGAAGGTTGAGGCCAGGCACGGTGGCTCACGCCTGTAATCCCCACACTTTGGGAGGCCAAGGAGGATGGATCACTTGAGGTTGGGAGTTCAAGACCAGCCTGGCCAATATGGTGAAACCCCATCTCTACTAAAAATACAAAAATTAGCTGGGTGTGGTGACGGGTGCCTGTAATCCCACCTACTCGGGAGGCTGAGGCAGGAGGATCGCTTGAACCAAGGAGGCGGAGGTTGCAGTGAGCCAAGATTGCACCAGTGCACTCCAGCGGGGGGACAGAGCAAGACTCCATCTCAAAAAGGAAAAAGTAAAGAAAGAAATGAAGGCTGAATGAAGAATGAATGAATGCATATAAGCATAGCAGAAGGGGAGATCAGAGGCAGACCATGACCAGCAAAGGAAAGTGGGGGAAAGAATAGGGATAGAGGAGGAACTGGGAAGAATAAATACAAAGGGAGTAATACTGCCACGGGCTAACGTGCGTTGGGTGCTTCCTAGGTGGGCAACTCATCTGAGGCTCCCAAGAGTCCTATGAAACATCATGTGGTTTGTGTCTTATGGTTAGACATTGGGGCATCTCCTTTTTTTTTTTTTTTTTTTTTTTTTGAGACAGGGTCTCCCTCTGTTGCCCCAGTTTGGAGTGCAGTGGTGCAATCTCGGCTCACTGCAACATCCCCCTCGAGCAGTGCCACCATGCCCAGATAATTTCTGCATTTGTTGTAGAGACAGTGTTTCTCCATGTTGCCCAGTTTGCCCAGGCTGGTCTCAAACTCCTGAGTTCAGGTGATCTGCCTGCCTGGACCGCCTAAAGTGCTGGCATGACAGGCGTGAGCCACCGTACTGGCCTCCACTACTTCCTTATTCTGTGTACCTGCTGGTGTTACATAGGCCGACTTGCTTCAGTATCCCCCACCTATAAAATGCAGAGAACAGCCGGGCATGGTGGCTCACGCCTGTAATCCCAGCACTTTAGGAGGCCAAGGCAGGCAGATCATGAGGTCAAGAGACTGAGACCATCCTGGCTAACAGGGTGAAACTCCATTTCTACTAAAAATACAAAAATTACCTGGGTGTGGTGGCACGCGCCTGTAGTCCCAGCTACTCAGGAGGCTGAGGCAGGAGAATCGCTTGAACCCAGGAGGCGGAGACTGCAGTGAGTCAAGATCAAGCCACTGCACTCCAGCCTGGCGACAGAGCAAGACTCTGTCTCAAACACACACACACACACAGCACACAGAACAGGACCTAGCTCATGGGGCTGATATGACAGACTGGGTCCAGGTGGAGATTGGGCACTTTGCCTGGAACACAGTTAAGTGCTCAGTTGATAGCAGTTGATATATGGTACCCATTACCCAGATGTGGAAACCGAGGCACAGAAAGGGGTCATCATTTCACAGCTGATGGATGGTGGCAGCAAAACTGAAGCACACATCACGAATGTGAGCATCTGGGCTGTTCAACACTGTAATACCAGCACCTAGAACAGTGCCTAGTGCCTACTGAATGCTTAGTAAGTATTTCTAATGAAATAATGAATGAATGGGCCAGGTGTAGTAGCTCATGCCTGTAATCCCAGTACTTTGGGAGGCCAAGTTGGGTGGATCACCTGAGGTCAGGAGTTTGAGACCAGCCTGACCAACATGGTAAAACCCCATTACTACTAAATATGTGAAAGTTAGCTGGGTGTGGTGGTGCACACCTGTAGTCCCAGGTACTTGGGAGGCTGAGGCAGGTGAATTCTTTGAACATGGGAAGCAGAGGTTGCAGTGAGCTGAGATCTCGCCATTGCACTCCAGCCTGGGTGACAGAGCGAGACTGGGTCTCAAAAAAAAAAAAAAAAAAAAAAAGATTGAATGGGCCACAAGCACATGAAAAAAAGATGTTCAATTTCACTAATCATTACGGAAATGCAATGAAAACCACGATGAAATACCATCTCATATCATTTAGCATGGCTACTATCAAAAATTAATATCCTGGACACGGTGGCTCATGCCTGTAATCCCAGCACTTTGGGAGGCTGAGGCGGATCACTTGAGGTCAGGGAGTTCAAGACCATCCTGGTCAACATGGTGAAACCCTGAATCTACTGAAAATACAAAAATTAGCCAGGCATGCTGACTCACGCCTGTAGACCCAGCTACTTGGGAAGCTGAGGCAGGAGAATCATTTGAACCCTAGAAGCAGAGATTGCTGTGAGCCGAGATCAAACCACTGCACTCTAGCCTGGTGACAGAGCGAGACTCCATCTCAAACATAGGTAAAATAACAAGTGTTGTGAAGGATGTGGAGAAGTTGGAATCCTTGTGCACTGATGGTAGAAATGTGAAATGGTGCAGTGGTTATGGAAACAGTACAGAGCTTCCTCAAAAAACTAAACACAGGATCATATGATCCAGCAATGCCACTACATAGGATCCAGCAATAGACCCAAAAGAATTAAAAGCAGGGGGGCCGGGCACAGTGGCTCACGCCTGTAATCCCAGCACTTTGGGAGGCCGAGGCAGGTGGATCACGAGGTCGAGAGATTGAGACCATCCTGGTCAACAAGGTGAAACCCCGTCTCTACTAAAAATACAAAAAATTAGCTGGGCATGGTGGTGCATGCCTGTAGTCCCAGCTACTCAGGAGGCTGAGGCAGGAGAATTGCTTGAACCGAGGAGGCGGAGGTTGCAGTGAGCCAAGATCGCACCATTGCACTCCAGTCTGGGTAACAACAGTGAAACTCCGTCTCAAAAAAAAAAAAAGCAGGGGCTCAAGTAGATATTCATACACTCGTCTTCATAGTAGCATTGTTCACAATAGGCAAAAAGTAGGAATACCCAAATGGCCATTGACAGATGAATGGATAAACAACATGTGCTATGTACATACCATGGAATATTATTCAGCCTTGAAAAGGAAATGAATTATGATACATGCTATACACATAGAAAAACCTTGAGGACATTATATTAAGCTAAATAATTCAGTAACAAAAAGACATACTGTATGATTCCACTTATATGAAATACCTGGAATTATCAAATTCAAAGAGACAGAGAGTATCATGGTACTTGCCAGGCTGGAGGGTGTGGGGATGCGGAGTGATTTAACAGGTACAGAGTTTCCGTTTTGCAAGATGAAAGAGTTCTGGAGACTGGTTGCAAAGCAACATGAGTGTACTTACCACTGCCGAAACACGTTCTTCAAAATGATGAAGATGGTAAATTTCTGTGATGTATAATTTACTACAATTTTCAAAATGAATGAACGAATGAATGAATGAATGAATGAAAATGCTACTCCCACATGCAAACTTACCCATCAGCACATCCACCATAGTGTGGTAGGTATGATTATGAGCTCAAGGTCTCTCCCTTTTTTTCCATTTCTTTTTTTTTTTTTGAGACAGAGTCTCACTGTCACCCAGGTTGGAGTGCAAGGGCGCGATCTCGGCTCACTGCAACCTCCATCTCTTGGGTTCGAGCAATTCCCTGCCTCAGCCTCCAGAGTAGCTGAGACTACAGGCACCCACCACCACACCCGGCTAATTTTTGTATGTTTAGTAGAGATGGTGTTTCACCATGTTGGCTAGGCTGGTCTCGAACTCCTGACCCTGTAATCTGCCCGCCTCAGCCTCCCAAAGTGCAGGGATTACAGGCGTAAGCCATCACGCCCAGCCTGGTCCCTCCTTTCTTGAATGGGATCATAGTACTTCCCTCAAAACATTAGTGATAATTAAATGAGACTGAGCATGTAAACCACATGCCACACTGAATCGCTGACCAGGTTACTGACTGATCACTAACCATGCACCATGTACTGCTCCAAGCATTGGACACGTGGTTAATAACTCACTCAGTCCCTAGGACAAACCCTGGGAGGTAGGCAGCAACAGCATCCTTGCTTTACAAATGAGGAGACTGAGGCGGAGGGCTGAAGAAGTAGCCCAGTGCCCCATGAGGGGTGAGTGATGGGGAGGAGTTTCCTTCCAGCACAGCTCGGTTTGGGAGGTCAGTGTATTTAAGACAGTAGAGCCTGGTGGTTATGGGGGTTACTGACCATAGGCTCTGAATCCAGCTCTCTGGACACACATCCCAAAGCACCACTTCCCAGTTGTGTGGCTTTGGGACTGGATTGTCCTGAGCCTCTGCTGTCTCATCGGGAAAATGAGGACGGCAGTGTGATTTTGCAGGCTTCCGTGAGATTTCAATCAAAGTTAGGCACAGAAGGCCAGGCGCAGTGGCTCACACCTGTAATCCCAGCACTTTGGGAGGCCAAGGCAGGCAGATCACCTGAGGGCAGGAGTTCAAGACCAGCCTGGCCAGCATGGTGCAACCCCGTCTCTACTAAAAATATAAAAATTAGCCGGGCATGGTGGTGCATGACTGTAATCCCAACTGCTCCAGAGGCTGAGGCAAGAGAATCACTTGAACCTGGGAAGCGGAGGTTGCAGTCAGCCAAGATCATGCCATTGCACTCCAGCCTGGGTAACAAGAGTGAAACTCCCTCTCAAAAAAAAGAAGGAAAGAAAGTTAGGCACAGAAGACCAGGTGTAATCCCAGCTTTTGGGAGGCCTAGGTGTGTGGATCACCTGAGGTCAGGAGTTCAAGACCAGCCTGGCCAACATGGTGAAACCGCACCTCTACTAAAAAATACAAGTTAGCCCGGCGTGGTGGTGGGCGCCCGTAATCCGAGCTCCTTGGGAGGCTGAGGCCTGAGAATCACTTAAACCCGGAGAGCAGAAATTGCAGTGAGCAGAGATTGCACCAGTACATTCCAGCCTGGGTGACAGAGTGAGACTGTCTCAAAAAAAAAAAAAAAAAAAAAAGAAAGTTGCCGGGCGTGGTGGCTCACGCCTATAATTCCAGCACTTTGGGAGGCCGAGGCAGGTGGATCACGAGGTCAAGAGATCGAGACCATCCTGGTCAACATGGTGAAACCCCGTCTCTACTAAAAATACAAAAAATTAGCTGGGCACGGTGGTGCAAGCCTGTAATCCCAGCTACTCGGGAGGCTGAGGCAGGAGAATTGCCTGAACCCAGGAGGCGGGGGTTGCAGTGAGCCGAGATTGCGCCATTGCACTCCAGCCTGGGTAACAAGAGCGAAACTCCCGTCTCAAAAAAATAAAAATAAAAAAAAAAAGAAAAATCTAGACGAACCATCTAATTGATGGCAAGTGCACTCCTAGCACTGCCCTTCACTTCAGAATCCATACTCTTATCCTTCTCTCTAATGTCAAAAAATAGAGACACTTCTTCCTGCTCAGTCAGGTCAAAACCATCCAGACACTGGACCCCCCATCATCTCCTCTGGAGAGAGGAGTCCTTTCATTTATTATCCTCATTGATGGCAGCATATTTGCTGTTTTACTTGCCTAGCTCCTTTATGTCTTTAAACAATCATATCTGTAAATAATCTGGAGGAAATATAATCCTCTCTTTCAAAAGAGAAGACCCTGCTGCTCATCCCTGAAGTCATTCCAGGACTCTCAGCTCTACTTTTATTAATTCCTTTGAACTGACTTCGGCTTCCATTGCTTTGTGCCTAAATGAAGTGGCATTATAGATCTGCTCAACCACAAGCACATGTGTTCGCACATGCAAACACAAATTGATGCAGACATGCACCCATCCCATGTTCTCAGTATATCCCTTCCATCTGAACCTTTTATTTTGGGCTTGTCTAGTATTCCTCTAACAACAGCATTGCTTGTCCATCTGGCTGACTGTTCTTGCTCAAGAAATCCCTGTGGCTTCCTTTTTCCTCCCACACCCCTGTCATTCCAGAATATTGTGCAAGGCATAGACTTCAGTCTTCTCTGAATTCTCAGTGAGAGCATACATGTTGATATCTTCAACTTTTCAAATGGTGTTTTTTTTTTTAATTTTCTTATTCTCCACAGATGACAAGTAAGCACTCATATTAAATGGAGGGAGTCTTATCTAAACTTGCTTTAGGAGTTTCTGAGCTCAGAATTTACATTTTGTATTTTACACACTTCTTATTTACAATTCTCCTGAAAGGAGTCCTGGTAATCAGCATTCAACACAAATATACTGACCACCTATCAGGTGCTATGTTAAATGCTAACAAGAAAATAATGCAAATAAGATATGATGTGTGTTTTCAGAGTCCACCAGCATAGAAGAAACAATCAAAAGGCAGAGAAATTAATGGTGTGGTAGACATAAGCACGGCATATGATAGTAAACAAGAAAGAGGGAAGCTTATCTGCTTCTTTTTGATTTTCAGTTATACTTAGTAATCACCTTTATCAAAACTCTCTGCCCCTCTGACTTCTTGGTCTCTAAAATTCCCCTGCTATGACCAGAGGCCTGGCATGAAAGGAAGTGTTCAGAGACTAACAGAAGTCTAATTTTCCTAATCCAACAGGGGGATAACACTATCCTGCCTAACTCATGATAAACATGAGGATCAAATATGCATTGTACTTGAAAGTCATTTCTACATTTTTTTATCCTTAGTTTTAATCTTCAACTTTGGAGAAAAGTTAATCTTGCTTGCTAACTAAATGAGGGACCCAAATCACAATGTAGCACAAAGCTCTCCCCACAGGGACTAGCTCTTTTACAGAACTCACACTCTGGATTTATTATCACTTCATATTTCCATCTGTTACCTCAGCCTAATAATACAGCCTTTCTAGATCCCCAAGTTCTACTGTTTCAAGTGATTTTATTTCTAAAATTTCATGTTAAAATAGCTTTGTACCTTCAAAAATTACATATCAGTTGTCTACAAAAATTTTCAACTGGGTATTCCTCTAGGACCTCAAACCAACTTGGTCATGTTGTCCTATGAATATACCCAGAGCCCTCAACCAGCACCAGACTGCTTTATTTTTTGTCAGTGTCACACATTTCAAAAACAAACAGGTTAGGGGAAAATATTTTTTCTTTTCTTTTGCCTCTCTCACTTCCAGTCCATTACTGACATTATTATTATGACATCTCTCAATCTGTCACGTTCTTCATATTCCCATTACTTGCCCTTCTCTATTGAAGAATTCACCTAGAATATCATAATGATGCAGTAACTCCCCTGACGACCCCTAGTTTCTACCTTTCTTGTCACATAGTGTAAACTTGACCGTGACTCCCCAGAATAACTGTTTTCATATCAGCCTTATGTTCAAATACCTTCCATAGGCATCCTTTGCCAGAGAGATGAATTCAAAATTACTTTGCCTCCCTTGTCAATCTGATGACCTACTACTTTGTGGTTTAATTCTTGTGGTGTTAGCTATTTGCAGACACCCAAGAGACTTAGATAATTTCCTCTCTTCCCTTTTCCACTTTCCTTAAAGGCTCATCTTAATTCCAATTCTGTTTGAAGGACTTTATAATCAATCTCCTATGGAGAATAGGTGCCCAAATTTGACACTTACTTGGCAAGTTAAGTCTTATATATTCAGTGATACTCTCCTATATGAATTCTGTTCTCCCTGAAAGTCATGGATAGTGTATTATACCACACTAACCTTATCACCTAGGGCGGTTCTTTTCCGTAGCAGCTCTTCTTGTTTTTGATGGAAATGCTGATGACATGGTGTCCTGTATTCAGGCTCATGCCACTAACATCTTCCACAGGTACCCCTGCTTCTTGTGCCCTACCTCAAATGCCATCTCTGTTAAAACAGAATACAACTCCATCACTTTCCCTCAGCAGCCTCTAAATGATTTTCAAAGCTGATCTCATTTTTCTATGACCCAAGGTCTGCTTGAATTTTTGAAGTTAGTTTGCTTACAATTTCTCCCATCACTAAAATATCTCGCTAGTACATACCAGATTTACCCATAAAAAATATTTTATCAATCAAGTAATTAATCAAATATGTAATGTATATTCCTGCACTTTCTGCAGGAAGAATTTACAGCATTGCTTCTTGAACTTAACCCCAACAGCTCAGCTTGACACTCAAGAGTGTACATCAACTGGCCCACCTTCTCATTTCAAACATTCAGTGTATGTACTTCTTAGTCTTGCTAATGTATGCCTTCATATTTCAGGAATATTCTACTACAACTGGCCAGGTCCAGAGGCTCATGCCTGTAATCTCAGCACTTTGGGAGGCTGAGGTGGATGAATCACCTGAGGTCAAGAGTTCGAAACCCACCTGGCCCACACAGTGAAACCCCATCTCTATTAAAAATACAAAATCAGCCAGGCATGGTGGTGCATGCCTGTAATCCCAGCTACTCAGGAGGCTGAGGCAGGAGAATCACTTGAACCCAGGAGGTGGAAGTTGCAGTGAGCTGAGATTGTGCCATTGCACTCCAGCCTGGGGGACAAGAGTAAAAAAAATAAAGAAAGAAATAATATTCTGCCACAACTGAAATCCATTACCATTATTGGACCAAAGCAATTCCTATACTATCTTAACTAGGTAACTAGTTCCATATTTCAATTTTGATTTTTTGTAATACCTAAATGCATTATCTTCCATTTGTTTATACATTGCTTGCAAATCACCTCAAATTCTTATGTATAAATTTTACCAATTAAAGCACAGGTTTCCAAAATGCTAAAACACTTTTCTTATAAATGCCTTTTCCCCCCACATTATCATAAATAAGTTGATATGGGATGAATTTTAAGCTGATGATAACTTAAATGAATTCATACAAAATGAAAGGAAATAATGAGTTTGCAGTTATTCATATCACTATATCACATCCACAGGACATATTATGTTATATAGATGGAGAACTTATAGTTGGTCACACACAAATTTTATCCTCAATAAATAATCACATAGCGTTAAAAATTAAATTAATTACAATATGCCCCCTTCCATTTGTGTTCTCAATAGACACAAAACAGGATATTTTAGCAGTGAAAGGATTCCAATTTTGACAATTATGATGGCTACAAATAGGTGGGAATGTGAGGATAGTATATGGATTTTTAAAAAGACATTGGCTTTTCTTATTTCTCTACAGGTTGCCTTTGAATTATTTGAGGGCAAAATGCTCCCTTAGTGTGGGGGAATATTTAATAAGTCTTTTGGTTATGTAAATGTATTATAATAGCTGGGAGACAACAATTTGCATAATAATATATTTTTAAATAGAGTTCTCCCTTTCTCCATGAACTTACATCTCTGATGTTTTATTTAATTTTAATTTATTTAACTTGAAGACTGAGCTGTGACTGGGAAAGAAGAAGATGAGGTGGAAACTTGTTTTCCTTTGCGTGGACTCAGCATATTAAGGACAGTGGGATGGGGGAAAAAGGTAGGTGGGCATAAATTCTGTTTGTGATTGACATGGCTAAGAATAATCTTATTGAGAGGGATAAATTGGCCCATGAAATATGGTAGAAGTCTTAACTATGAGAACTCAGCGAGGAACCAAGTGAAGAGTTTTATGTTATGGAGCATAAGAACAATTATATCTAGAATTGAGTTTAATCGTTCTTGTCTGTGTCTGACAATTTTCAATGACTACTGTTATGTAGTAGAGCCTGGACTTACCTATTGTCAGACAGACACCAAGTAACCTGCATCCACATTTGCAGAAGCAGCAGTACAAGTGAAGGAGCAGTGTCCTGGAAGAGGAAAGCTTCACTCAAGGGACAGAAGATGACCCCCAGAAGAGTGTAATAATAGGCTTAGATACAGGACAGATGGGCAAAAAATATAAGATCTCCTTGGTACTTCCAGAAATACATGGGAACAAACAAGCCTAGAAAAGAACTAGCTTCCTGCAGCCAGGCATGCTGTGACTTAGACAATGGTTATTAGGAATTAAAGGCTGATGACTGAAGTCTTTAACATTTAGGTTATGTACTTTAAAAACTTTCTGGATGACATTATTCCCATCTTTCACTAACCTATACCACCTGTCCTCAGCTAGCACCCTCACTGTCCCCACCCACTCATCATTGGCCAATGTTAGTTTTCAAAACACACAGCGAAAGAGCTCATTAAAAATAAGGCAGATATGGATGGAAGGCTTTGCAGAATATACTGTTATTAAATGGCAGAACAAGAAAAAAATATTTGCTAACAAAGTTGTAGGCAAAATTAAAATTAAAAATTACTCAGCCAGTTGCTTGTTAATATTTTGCTTTAGTGCAAATACAAAGATAAAATACATTTGATAACATGCAAAAAGAACTAACCTATTTGAATTAATAGATTAATATTTTCATGGACTGTAAACCCCTAACAATAAAAAATTATTATTTTGCAGTCAAAATACATATGTCCTATTTTATTAACTGTTTTCTGAAAATACACCCTATTCCCAAGTCAAATAGATTGAAGCTGTATGCTGAAACACTGCTAGTTATTTTAGAAACATATAAAGCTTTCATAAAAATTCAGTGATCACAAGAAAACTAAGTGTTTCATGAAAAGCCTATGATTTAATCATAACTTAAATATATCATATTCTAAAACTTACTACTTTTTGAGCAATAATTTTTATTCCTACCACAAAATGTGGATACTGACATTTATGGCAGCAATGTTAATTGTCAAACTGCAATAAACCAAGTTTCAAAATACAGCTGTTGAAATTTTAATTTATTTTTTATCAATTTTCAAGCATGGTCACAAAATGGATGTTCACTAATCAAATATGCTGATTAACATAGAGAGGTTACATATGGTTTACCTATTATCCAAGAATAAGACCACATTAAATTGCTTTTTCATTTGTTACAAACAATGTAATATTTTATAGATTCAGATTGTGATTCAAGATCCTAAATTATTGTAGTATCATCAATATGACTATCAATATACTTACTGATAAGAATTCTGTCTAAAATACCAGATACAGACTATTTTGACTTCCTCTTCAGTAGTCATAATCCTTGCTTTATAATGCAATAGCATTCTTTTTTTAATGTATCCTGCAACAGTATTATGATTATTGCTGGCAAAATGTTAGAACAGGCAATCATAGTGATTAAAGTACAGTGATTTATGAAGTTTAATAACTTTTTTTCTTGACAGCCAGAGTAATTGGATAGATGCACATATAAA
The DNA here is from genome assembly GCA_963573925.1 of Callimico goeldii. Classification (NCBI taxonomy): domain Eukaryota; kingdom Metazoa; phylum Chordata; class Mammalia; order Primates; family Cebidae; genus Callimico; species Callimico goeldii. The sequence continues at coordinate 1,989 of CAUYOR010070456.1, read as the reverse complement.
ACATAATCATGATACAGTTATTTGAAACCACTTTTATTCAGCATTAGAATATGGGACAAATTTATATGCAACATTGTCGATGAAATACTAATACAAATATATTAGTCGGGGTTCTCTTAGAGGGATAGAATTAATAAAATACACACACATACACATATATGTGTGTGTATATATATATATATATGTACATATATGTATATATATACATATATACACATATATATATACATATGTATATATGTGTATATATGTATAAATATGTATATATACACACACATATGGTGAGATTATTAAGTATTAACTTACATGATTACAAGGTCCACAATAGGCTGTCTGCAAGCTGAGGGGCATGGAGAGCTAAGGGAAGCAGAGCATAAAAGTTTGGAAAATCTACAGCCTGACTATATGATAGAAAAGAAAAACCCATTTTCTAGGGATAAATTTAAGCTGGCTGCAGAAATTTGCATAACTAGCAAGAAGCTCAATGTTAATTCCCAAGACCATGGGGAAAATGTCTCTAGGCCATGTCAGAGACCTTCACAACAGCCCCTCCCATCACAGGTCCAGAGGCTCAGGAGGAAAAAGCGGTTTAATGGGCTGGGCCCAGGGTCCCCATGCTGTGAGCAGCCTGGGGACATGTTGCCCTGTCCCAGCCTCTCCAGCCATGGCTGAAAGGGGCCAACATACAGCTTGGGCTGCGGCTTCAGAGGGTGGAGGCCCCAAGTGTTGGTGGCTTACATGTGGCACTGGGCCTGCAGATGCACAGAAGTCAAGAATTGAAGTTTGGGAATCTCTGCCTAGATTTCAGAAGATGTATGGATATGCCTGGATGCCCAGGAAAAGTTTGCTGCAGGGGTGGGCCTCTCATGGAGGACCTCTGCTATGGCAGTGCAGAAGGGAAATGTGGGATCAGAGCTCCCACACAGAGTGCCTACCGGGGCACTGCCTATTGGACCTGTGTGAAAAGGGCGACCAACCTCCAGATCCCAGAATAGTAGATCCACTGACAGCTTGCACCTTGCACCTGGAAAAGCCACAGACACTCAATGCCAGCCAGTGAAAGCAGTCAAGGGGAGGCTACACCATGCAAAGCTACAGGGGCAGAGCTGTCCAAGATCATGGGAAACGACCTCTTGAACCAGCATGACCTGGATGTGAGACTCGTGTCAAAGATCATTTTGGAGCTTTATAATTTGACTGCTCTGTTGGACTTTGGACTTGCATGAGCTCTGTAATCGCTTTGTTTTGGCCAATTTCTCCTATTTGGAATGGCTGTATTTACCCAATGCCTGTACCCCTATTATATCTAAGAAGTAACTAACTTCCTTTGATTTTACAGGCTCATAAACAGAAGGAACTTGCCTTGTCTCAGATAAGACTTTGGACTGTAGACTTTTGGGTTAATGCTGAAATGAGTTAAGACTTTTGGGAACTGTTGGGAAGGCATGATTGATTTTGAAATGTGCAAACTTGAGATTTGGAGGGACCAGGGGTGGAATAATATGGTTTGGCTGTGTCCCCACCCAAATTTCAACCCAGAATGACCATGTGTTGTGGGAGGGACCCAATGGGAGGTAAGTGAATCACGGGGGCTGGTCTTTTCCCTGCTAGTCTCATGATAGTGAATATATCTCATGAGATCTAATAGGTTTATCTGGGTTTCCATTTTTGCTTCTTACTCATTTTCTCTTGCTGCCACCATGTAAGAAGTGCCTTTCACCTCCCACCATGATTCTGAGCCCCTCTTCCCACCCAGCCATATGGAACTATAACTCCAATTAAACCTCTTTTCGGCCGGGCGCGGTGGCTCAAGCCTGTAATCCCAGCACTTTGGGAGGCCGAGGCGGGTGGATCACCAGGTCAAGATATCGAGACCATCCTGGTCAACATGGTGAAACCCCCGTCTCTACTAAAGATACAAAAAATTAGCTGGGCATGGTGGCGCATGCCTGTAATCCCAGCTACTGGGGAGACTGAGGCAGGAGAATT
>CAUYOR010070455.1:0-20228 GCA_963573925.1 Callimico goeldii | reverse complement strand
ACCCAGGCTGGAGTGCAATGGCGCGATCTCGGCTCACCGCAACCTCCGCCTCCTGGGTTCAGGCAATTCTCCTGCCACAGCCTCCTGAGTAGCTGGGATTACAAGCATCCGCCACCACGACCAGCTAATTTTTGTATTTTTAGTAGAGACCAGGTTTCACCATGTTGGCCTGGATAATCTCGATCTCCTGACTTTGTGATCTGCCCGCCTTGGCTCCCAAAATGCTAGAATTGTAGGCGTGAGTCGCCGCATCCAGCCAACCCTCTCTCAGACCTCTGTCTCCCTCCAATTTATAAGCTGTTTGCAGAGTGACGGTCACAGGGTCCAGGCAGGACAGGAAGCAGCCAAAGGGGCAGGCCAGATTGGAAGGGAGCAAGGGGAGGAGCTTCAGGTAGGACAAAGCACAAATTAGGACTTTTTTCTAATGCAGGGACAAGGCCTGTGCTGAAATTAAAATAGGAGAAAGGACAGGGCGCGGTGGCTCATGCCTGTACTCCCAGGACAGGGAGGCCAAAGCAGGAGGAGCTCTTGAGCCCAGGAGTTCAAGACCAGCCTGGGCAACATAATGAGATTTGTCGCTACAAAAATAAAAATAAGGCCAGGTGCGGTGGCTCACGCCTGTAATCCCAGCACTTTGGGAGGCTGAGGCAGGCAGATCACCTGAGGTCGAGAGTTTGAGAGCAGCCTGACCAACTTGGAGAAACCCTGTCTCTACTAAAAATACAAAATTAGCCGGGCATGGCGCATGCCTGTAATCCCAGCTACTTGGGAGGCTGAGACAGGAAGATCGCTTGAACCCGGGAGGTGGAGGTTGCTGTGAGCAGAAATCCTGCTATTGCACTCCAGCCTGGGTAACAAGAGTAAAACTCCGTCTCAAAAAAAAAAAGAAAGAAAGAAAGAAAAAGGTTAGCTGGGTAGGGTGCTCAGAAGGCTGGGGCAGGAGAATCACTTAAGCCCAGGAGTTCAAGGCTGCAGTGATTTTGCCACTGCACTGTAGCTTGGGCGACAGAGTGATGACGCCACTGCACCGTAGCCTGGGAGACCCTGTGGATCTTTAGGTAAGGGACAGAACACATGGAGCGGGATGTAGGCGGTGGCAAGGCTTCAAAAGAACCAGGATCAAATTCAGGGAGGAACCTGAGATGGGACTGGGATTAAATAAATGTGACCTGGGGACATGAGCTTGGGCATGATCAAATTTGCTAGTAGACCCAAAATGGAGCAGGGGCAACCCATAGAGAACCTGATGCTGGGGCGGAGTCTACCTTTTTCAATCAAGCCCCTGGAAATAAGGGCGGGGCTTCATTTACATCAGGGAGGGGCTTAGGAAACAGAGGCCCCTAAGGCGAGGTCCGAACTAAGGATTGGGCGAGGCTGCTCCGGAGGCGTTTCAGAAGGGGCGTGACCTGGGCGTTTGTGGGCAAATGTGACGTCATGGGGCGTGGGCGGAGCTCGGGGCGGGGCGGGGCTCTTCAAGGGATCAGGCCTTGAGCTACCTGCACCACCACGTGGCCCCCACGGTGAGTCGTGCTGTTATTGACCATGGAGACAATGGCCACGCCCAGGTTGCAGCGGATGCCAAAGCTGATGCAGAAGCCCAGACCACTCATGATGGCGATAATGTAGCGGCGAGGGAGGCCGAAGCAGGTGCAGTCCACCACCGGCGGGTCCCGGGTCTGCGTGGTCACTGGGCGCCCATCCGCACTCAGCTCCAGCGTCTCCGCGCCTTCCTGCCGCTTCTCCAGAAGGCTGCGGGGCAGTAAGAGCCAGAGACTCGGAAGTCCAGGCCCCCAGCCCCCTCCGACCCAAGACACAGGATCCAGGACAAAATCTGCTTTTCAAGACCCAGAATTCAAGACCTCCTCCTTTACAAGAGTCCAGGTCCCTGGCTTCCTTCGCCCCCCAGTATCCAGAAATCCTCTGTCTCCCTCAGACCGGGAATTCAGGCCCCAGGCCCCTCCTTCTTCACACTGAGGGCCTTCCCTCCCCCTCTCCACAGCTCTGTCAAATTTCTCAACTCAGGAGATGTAGACCCCAGACAACCTTTTGGGATTCAAGAGCCTGTGCCCCACTCCGAGGCCCACTCCAGCCACCTCTCCCGGATAAGAGTCTATTCGAGGAAGCAAAAGGTGCTAAGGAGATGCTTCAGCAAAGGTGTCAAAAGAACAGATGCTTCTCAGCCGCTTCTGCTAGGGGCTGGGGAGATGTCCAGGACCCTGGGAGTCCAGCAGCCCGTCCCGGGCATCCCTAGGGAACCTTGAGTCCAGGCTGTCAGCCTAGGGGGTAGGGAGGGGGAGTGGCGGGTGGTGTCCTGGCAGGGCACAGATGGCCCTGGTAGGGGGATTGGCTCATTCCCCAACGTGACTCTCGCCCCCGCCCGTTCTGGATCCAGAATGGAGTCTGTGATGACGGAGAGGGTATTTGGAGGGCTGCCTCAAACCCAGGGAGAGGCTGCAGAGAGAGGTGCCTTCAGACAGGTGGAGAAAGACCCAAAAAGAGGGTGACTAGAGATGGGGGAAGTTGCACAGAGGCCCGGGGTGGGGGTCACAGATAGAAGAAGGGAGAGAGAAGCAGAGAAAGGGGGACAGAGATCCAGAGAGGAAGAGACAGAGAGCCACAGGGAGGGAGAGAGAGTGACAGGGGAGCAGAGATTCAGAGACAGGGAGGGGGACAGAGACCCAGAGACAGAGAGGGGGACAGAGACCCAGAGACAGAGGGGACAGAGACCCAGAGAGAGAGAGAGAGACAGAGACAGAGACCCAGAGAGAGAGGGATAAAGACTCAGAGAGAGGGGGTCACAGAGACCCAGAGATGGAGGGGGACAGAGACAGAGAGTGACAGAAACCCACAGAGAGGGGGACAGAAATCCAGAAATAGGGGGGCAGAGACCTACAGAGGGAAGAGATGGAAACCTAGAGGGGGAGGCAGACAGAGTCCTAAAGAGAGGTGGGGACAGAAATCCAATAGATAGAACATAGTTGCAGAAAAAAGAGAACAGATATCCTGAATGTGAGAGAAAGATGGAGAGCCTGGGAAACAGAGGCTAGAGAGGCTGGAGACGTGATCTGTGAGGTGCGGCCCCTCTCTGAGGTGGGTAGGCAGCCAGAGGATCGGGCTGGATCCCAGGAAGGGGCTGGAACAGATGGAGGCGAGGGAGACTGGGACGGGGGAGGAAGGAACAGCCAGACGGTCCAGGGGGAGGGAGGTGGAAGAGCTGCGAGAACACAGCAACCCCTCCCCATCCTAGAACTTAAGGAGGTGGGGAGGGGCGGTTAAGAAACAGGGGTGGGTGAGAGAAGCCGGGGAGTGGACAGAACCCAGGAGGAGCAGGAATGAGACCCTAAGAGGAAGAAGACAGAGGGCCAGAGACAGCGGGAATTGAACCCACTAGGATGAATAGTACCGGATGGCAGGGACTCCCCCCACACATCCGAACACAACAGCCAATGAGATTAGACTTTGACCCAGGTTAACATCAGATGATATTTGACCCTGAAACTCAAGATGTGATTGCAGCCCCTGAAATTTGAGATTCCTTGTTAATATTAGGAGATGTCAGATCTCTAATCAAGCCTTTCTAAAAGGGGGGGGGTCTCAGCATCCCACATCCATAAAATGGGGGCAAGGGCAAACATGCAGGAGAATAAAGAGGGAACTTCGAGGTGATCTCAATCATTTTAGAGCAAGATGACCAAGGACGCAGAGAGGAAGGCGGCCCCGATGCTTTGCAGAGGACAAGGATGAGAGAGAGGGAAATCCCCCTCCCCCGCCCCCCCAGGATGCCCCAAATTCAGGGCTGAGGACCTAGTGATGAGGAAAAGCAACACTTAGGAGGCCATGACGCAAAAGGGAGATGTCTCAGTTTCTCTCTGTCTCTCTCTCAATCTGTGGCTCTCTCTCTGGCTCTCTCTCTCTCTCTCTCTCTCTCTCTCTCTCTCTCTCTCTCTCCTTCTCTCAGGATCTCTGTCCACTCCCCCACGTCTTTGTCTCCTGATGTCCCTCTGCTCTCTCTTCTCTTCCCATTGTACAACTAAGGAAACTGAGGCTCAGGGAGCAGAAGTGGCACTCCAAGGTCACAGTCAAGAACAGCAATGGGACCTGATCCCTTACTGGCCCTCAGCATCCCCTTGCCCAAGACCTGCCTCTCAGAAAGGAGGCACCTTGGGTTCTCATCTCTCCAGCATCCCCTTCCCCCATGTCCTTGTCCCAAGTCGCCCTGCATGCCAGGGAGCTCCCCCCCACCAGCTGTGGCATCAGTCATCTCAAGGAAGATCTCTGTCCAAGGCTTGGGAGGGAGACTGACCTGGGTTCACATCATGGGGCTTGAACTTATCCACTGATCCCCCAACCCAGAATGGAGCCTCAGTTTCTCCATCTTTGTCTAGAGGATTCAATGAGATCAACATGTTGTGTCCAATATAGAATATTCCCCTCTCCCTCCAACCAACAGGGTGAACCCCAGGCTTTGGATGCAAATGCTCTTCTCTGCGCAAACTCCCTGCTGATGGTCCTGGCCAGACCTGGGGGATCTCTGGGGACCCAGGAGGTAACTCAGAGAGGTGAGAGCCAGGAAAGATAGACTTCGAGAAACCCAAGCACAGACGAGAAACTGAGAGGCAGAGACTGGCGGGGAGAGGGGGGCGGTGGCTAAGTAACACATCCCTCCCACTGCCACCCCCAGCCCCTCCACCAGCACGTCTCTCTCCCTCTCTCATTCTCCTGACTTCACACTGAGGTATTTTGAGAGACTCGTGAAAGGAGGCGAGAAAAAGGGTGGGGAGGGGCTGGAAAATTGGAAAGAGAAGGGGTGAGGTTATCTCCGCTTCCCCTCCACCGCCAAACCCCATCACTGCGCCATCCTCCTGCTCCCCCCACTTTCTGTCCAGCCTTATTCTTGTCTCTCATGTTACTAGAGGGTAGGGTAACTTTGGAGCTAAGAGGTGATCTGCAGCAGTAAGACTGATGTTAGACTTCGTAAAGGACCGCCATGGCCTAGTGAGGTGGACTGAAGCTCAACGAAAGACAGAGTCAGGGCCTGTGGGCCAAGGGGACAGGCCTTGAGGACTTGGTGGCAGGGGCATGGTGCTGATGAGGCCATCTCCTTCATGTACTGTGGCCAGATATATTTTTAGGCTTTTCCGCAGCTGAGTAATTTCTCTGACTTAGAGCCAAAGCTGGGGTTGGGGGTGAGAGGCTGTAGGGAGGTGCCCAGATTACCCTGGGGACACCTGGGTCACTGGGGTTATCACCCTGGCTGAGAGGGAGTCCCTCTCAGCTCCAGCCTATATCCTTTGGGAAGGTTGTCCTACACGCCAGGAGCCAACATTTTCGGCCTCCAACTCCTTTCTCTCCCAGGGACCCAGGGTGTTCTGACTTCTTCCACCCAGCTTAACCCCTCAAGGACAACGGGCTATGAGCCCCAATCCGCTTTAGCTGCAGATTAAACTCCGTGACAGGCAGAAACGGAAAAAGACACAGAGACAGAGAGATCCATGGTGGGAGAATTAAAACCCAGAGACGGGAACAGAGATCCAGAGAAGGGGGGAAGCAGAGATCCAGGGAGAAGGAAAGACCCAGAGAGAGGAGGACAGAGACTCCAAGTCAGGGGTGGAGACATCCATTGAGAGCAATAGCCAGAAAACTAGAGAGAGGGGGACAGAGACGAAAAGAAGCCGAGGCAGAGATCTAGGGAGAAGAAGGGACCCCGAGAGAATGGAGCGGAGATCCGGAAAAAGAGAGACGGAGACCCAGAGAGAAAGGGGGCAGAGACACCCAGAAAGAGACGGGGATAGAGATCCAGAAATGGTGGGGGAGGGAGCCAGAGACCCGGGAGAAGGGGATTTACAGCACCAGAGAAAGAGTGGAGCTGGGTGGGGTGGGATGCAGAAAAATGAACAGGATAATGGACAAGACTCGACCAGGGCGAACGGCGCCGTCGGAGCCCATGGGAGAAAATTGGACAGATGGGTGGACCCCCATGCCGGGGTATCGCCCTCCGTCTCTCAGTCTTCGCCCAGGTGGGAATTAGCATCCTCCTCGGATCCTCCCACTCTTCTCCTCCCCGGACCCCCACCAGGCTCACCGGTGCAGCTTCCCGAGGGCACGACCCGCTAGCTTCCGAAACTCCTCCTGGCGGAACTCCATGGTGGCGGCTCCCGCAGCCGGTCACCCCGCCGGTCCCCCCCCCCACCGATCCCCCCGCCCGCGGGCCCGGGCGGCCGCGTCCGGGTTCCCGGGGTCCGCCCCGGCCCGGCCGGCCCCGCAGCTCCGCTCGGGGGGAAGGAGGCTGCGAGTGCAGGCGGCCCGGGGGCTGTCACAGGACTCAGCGCCGGGGGCGGGGCGCTGGAGGCCCCGCCCCGGCCCCACCAGGCCCCGCCCCTCGACTGCCAGGCCCGCCCCCTCTCCCAGCCCTTTCATCCTCGCCCCGTCCCCCACTAAGCCTCCCAAGACCACGCCTCTGGGTTCCGAACTCACGCCTCCGAGTTCACGTCCCCCAATTCTGTTCCTTCCCCAAACTACTCCCCCTACCCACTCCATCCCTGTGGTTCCTACCCAGATTTTCTCTCCTCTCCTGAGTTCTCATCCCCATCATTTGTCTCCCCCACTTCTGTTCCCCCTAATTTCGCCCCGCATTTTCGTCCCTTACAATCCTTTCTTCTGTGACTTTCCCTCTAGTTCATCCTCCAGTTCCTTCACCCCTGGACTCGGACACCCTCCCTGCCCCCCCAGCAATTCCATCCCCATCCCACCTCGTCCCCAATTCCGACGGTCTCATCCAAGGAGTTATTTCCTTTCTCATTCAAAGGAAATTCTTTCTCCTGAAGTCTAATTCCTACTTCGATCCACCTGTCGTCCTCCCCTAGTCCCTCTCTCCACCCGGGTTCGTCACTCTTGAGCTCCATCCCCTCCTGAGTTTCCATCTTTCCCCTTTGAATCCCATACTCCTCCAGCTCTATTCTCCCTCCCGCCGCTCTCCTCCCTGTTGCTTCTCTCCCTGAGTTTCATTCCCTAACCCCGATTTCCTACCCTCTGGCTTCCGTACCCCACAGTTATGTATTTCACACACCCCCACCAGTGCCAGCTGCGACCCCATAGTCTCCCCACTGTGTTATTTCCCCGATCCTATGGGTTCTGTCCGTGCTCTGAGTTCTTCCCTAGCTCCCGGGGATCCATTCCGCTATTTGGGCTCTGTCTTCACCGGCTGAGATCTATCCCAGTCCCCTAAACTGTGATCCGCACCCCCTGGCATCCTCACCCGCCTTCTGAATTTGTCTCCTCCCTGAGGATCTCTCGTTGACCTGAGTTCTGCCCCCGCCCTCTAAGTTCTCTCCCCACCCTTGGAGTTGCGTCCCCTCTTCTTAGGATCTGTCCCTGGGATCTGTCCCCGCCCTCCGAGTTCTGTCCTTGGCCCCCGGAATCTGTTCCCGCCACCTGAGTTTTACCCCCTCCCAATAGCATCTTTCTCTGTCCCCTGGATCGGTTTCCGTCCACCGAGTTCTGACCCCCGCCCCCTGAATCTGTTTCCGCCCTCCCAGTCCTGCCCACGCCCCATGGGATCTGTCCCTGCCCTCCGACTTCTGACCCTCCCCACTGGCATCTGCCCTAGACCTCCGAGTCCTACCCAAGCCCCGGAATCTGTCCCCGCCCACCGATCTCTGGCCCCGCCCATTAGATCTTGCCCCGCCCACTGAGTGCTGGCCTCCGCCCTCCAGTCCTGCCCCCACCCCCGGGATCTGTCCCCGGCCTCTGACTGCTGACCCTCGCCTCTGGAATCTGTCCCCGCCCTCCCAGTCCTGCCCCGCCCCACGTGATCTGTCCCCGCCCACTGAACTCTGTCTCCACCCCTGATTTCCAGTCCCGCCCCTCTGGAAGAGAGCCCCGCCTCTTCCCCCCCGCCCCGCTCAGGTCCTCAGACCAGCCCATCTCCCGGCGGTGAGTCCACCTCCAGATCCAGGCCCCAGGAGGGTGATCCTTTCCCCACTAGCTCCCCGCGTCGGGCCGCAAATGCATTTGGTATTAAATTTTCATGATGTGGCGCGCGGTGGGGTGGGAGGAGCAGGCGGCGCGGCGGGCGGGCGCCAAGGACGGGGTGGCCGGGAAGCCACTGACTGCCGCAGGCTCTCGCTTCCAGCCTTGACTGTCTAGGTCTCTGGGTCTCACAATTTTGCGAAACCCCTGGGACCCCAGAACGGAGGAGGCTGCAGGTCTGAGGCAGGAGGGAGGTAGGGACCGAGACTCGTGGGGCTGAAAAGTGTAGCGCGGGAGCCTCTCACACGCGCCACCCAGTGGCTACAGAGTCTCCGGCCCGGGTGCGGAGGCGGTGGTTGCGGCTCCGGGCCAGGTGTGAGGGTGGAGCAGATGGTGAAGAGGAGGGAGTGGGAAGGGGGCACCGCCGCTGCCAAAAACTGGGCCTCTGCCGAAACCATCACCATGGAAACAGAGGAAGGAAGAAAGGACCTAGCCCCACACTTTTTCGGGACCTGGGAATGAGTTACTCGGCCTCCTTCAGCGGCTCCCCCGTCCCAACTACAACTTCCAGCGGCCTCTAAGCCTCACCGTTCGCTTGAGAAGACCCGCGCACTCCTAGGGCCGCTGGGAGTTGTAGTTCCCTCAAACTATGGGCAGGGATACGTTGCGCCTCCTGGTGGACACAATGCCCACGTTCGCTCATTCATTCTGCGGCTGGAAAGACCCTACCCGAAGTCACTCCCATCCTGACTTCTTCCCCACTTTCTCTCCCTATCCCTCCCAGTTCACATTACAGACACATTGTAATTAGCTGCCTGCCTTCTCCCTCCCTCCCTCCCTTCCTTCTCTTTCTTTTCTCTTCTTTCTTCCTTCCTTTCCTCTTTCTCCTTTCTTCCTTCCTTCCCCTCCCTCTTTTTTCTTTCTTCTTTTTTCCTTACTTCCTTTACCCTCCCTTCCTTCCTTCCATTTTGAGGCAGGGTCTCGCTCTGTCGCCCAGGAGCAGCACACTGCAGCCTCAACCTCCCTGGGTTCCCACCTCGGGCTCCCGAGTAGCTGGGACCACAGGTGTACATCACCACACGCCTCTAATCACATTGTGCTTTGAGCACTTACTACTGAAATTCCTCTATTTATTTATGGCTCCTAGGATTCGCTGAAGAAGAGGGTATTGACAATTTTTTTTTTAGATAGATTTTCCCTCTTATTGCCCAGGCTGGAGTGCAATAGTGTAATCTCAGCTCACAGCAACCTCCACCTCCTGGGTTAAAGTGATTCTCCTGCCTCAGCCTCCCAGGTAGCTGGGATTACATGCATGCACCACCACACCCAGCTACTTCTGTATTTTTAGTAGAGATTGGGTTTCTCCATGTTGGTCAGACTGGTCTTGAACTCCCAACCTCAGGTGATCAGCCTGTCTTGGCCTCACAAAGTGCTGGGATTACAGGCATTAGCCACCACCTCTGGCCTCGACGACCAGTTATTAACTCAAGAAATATTTATATATCAAGGCCCGTGCGGTGACTCACTCCTGTAATCCCAGCACTTTGAGAGGCTGAGGAGGGCTGATCACTTGAGCTCAGGTGTTCGACACCAGCGTGGCAACACATGGAGACCCTGTCTCTATAAAAAATATTTAAAAATTAGCAAGGCATGGTGGTGCCTATAGTCCCGGCTACTTGGTAGGCTGAGGTACAAGAATCGCTTGAACTTGGGAGGTTACAGTGAGTCAAGATTGTGCCACTGCACCAGCATGGGCCTAAGAGCCGGATTCTATCCCGAGGTCAAGAGATCGAGACCATCCTGGCCAACATGGTGAAATCCCATCTCTACTAAAAAATACAAAATTAGCTGTGCGTGGTGGCGTGGGCCTGTAGTCCCAGCTAGTCGGGAGGCTGAGGCAGGAGAATTGCTTGAACCCAGGAGGCGGAGATTGCAGACAGCCCGAGACTGCCCCACTGCACTCCAGCCTGGTGCCTGGTGACAGAGCAAGACTGTCTCAAAAAAAAAAAAACTTCCATAGGTGTACTGGAAGGAGAATACAAAGTGGCAGGAACAGCAGAAACTAAGAGATGGGGAAAAGGGTGTGGTCAGGACACTGTGCAGTGTGCCTGGCGTGCAGTGTGCCTGGCCTCCCGTTAGAAGAAGAAAAGGTCAAAACTAGGCTGTGCACAGTGGCTCACACCTGTAATCCCAACATTTGAGGAGGCCAAGGCAGGAGGATCACTTGAGGCCAAGAGCTCAAGACCAACCCGGACAACATAGCAAGACCCCATTTGTTTTTTAATGTAAAATATAAAATTAGCTGGGCATGGTGGCACATGCCTGTCATCCTAGTTACTCAGGGGCTGACGTCAGGAGGATCACTTGAACCCGGGAGTTCCAGGCTGCAGTGAGCTATGATTGCACCACTGCACTCCAGACTGGCGACAGAGTGACACCCTGCCGCTTAAACAAAAAAGTAAGCCATGAGGCGGGACACAGATCACACAGAGCCTTGAGTGCTTGGCTGAGGGGCTCGGACCTTCTCCCGGGGCAGCTGGGGAGCTACGGGAGGGCTGTGAACAGGGAAAGGGCAGGGCCAGCTCTGGGGCCTGGGAAGGACTACGGAGGGGAGGCTGGAGGCCAGGAGGATGCGGGGAGGACCCAGGGGAAGGACGAGGCCTAAGCTGGGGCAGTGACCTCTATGGCACTAGAGGGGCCCAGCCCAGTGTTCCTTTTCCCTCCCACATATCCCCAGTCAGAGATACAACAAAGGCAAAATTTCTTTTATTTCAACTTTAGGAAAGCCAGCGGCCTCTTCTCCACATCTTGGAAACACAGGGAGACACCCTGATCAAGAAGGCAGCGACAGAAGCGGCATGGCCACCATCAGTTGCTGAGGAGATACGGGAAAGAGAATGAGGATCCAGGACCCAGAAGACCCTGCCCGCCTCCGTCAGAGCCAGAGTCCAGGCCCCTCAGTGTCCTGGCTTCCCCTCCCCACACCAGGCACCTTTCTCTTCCAGTGGAAGGCTGCCTTGCTCTCATCAGAGTTGATCTGCAGGGGGATATAGGCATCCAGATGATACAGCTGCTGGGGGCCCCCCATCACCAGGCGGTTCTCCCCGATCTCCAGTGACAGCCCCAGGGCTCCATCCTGGAGAGGTGGTGCAATCAGGTCACCCTTCCCAGAAACAGGACAATCAGCTGGAACAGGATGGTGGCCTCACATGTTGGGAAACTATATTTGAAGGGTCTCATCTCCCAGGGAAGAGGCGAGGAAGACAGCAATTACAAGTCTCAATGACCCCGCACTTACAATCCCTCGGGCACCCTCAGGACAGCACCGGGAGGTGGCCTGTTGGCCTCCTGGGACAGAGGACGCAGCTGACGCAAGTCCAGCAACAGTCCCTTGTCACTCTCACTCCGAGATAGTCCCTGACCTTTCCAGACCGCATTCTCCTGCTCTGGTCCAGTGGGCAGAACTCACCAGTTTGGGGAGGTCAATTTCAGCCAAGAGGAGGTCAGGAGCTTCCAGCCACAGGCTCAAGTGAGGTTTTTCAGGGCTGAGGGGGAAAAGGCCCAGGGCTGAGGACAGCTGCCAGGTCTTTGCCAGCACTGTGCCCTCTGCCTGGAGTGCTGCTCCTTTTCTCCCCCCAACCAGCCCTATTGCCCCAGGACGCCTTCCAGGTCAGGAGTTCTCTCATCCCTCTCTCAGTGCCCAGGGCCCCAGGGCGCCACCCAGTGTAGGAGGATGGAGGGAGGGATTCCCAAGAGCGTTGAGGAGACATCAGACCAGGGATCTGCTGAAGGCCCACCCTGACTCAGCTCCCCGGGGGGCGGACGTGTTTAGGTCTCCCAGCTCCTGGATCCGAGGACGCTGCCGCGAGCGGATGTTCTGCTGTGAGATGGAGCCCATGAATGGCCGGTTCTTCATCATGCGCCATTCTGAGGGTCGGGAGCACAGAGTCAAACACCACACAGGTCAGGGGTGCCTGTGCTCTCAGGAGGCCTCCTTGCCCAGCCAAGAGCCTCCCGGAGTCGTGGGATCTTACCCCAGGCTTGGCTCCAGGAAGCCCGCCCACCTTAAGCACGCCCCTCCCATGATATGCCCCAATAAAACCCGCCCTTGGAGAGTGTCCTGGCCCCGCCCCTTCAGGGCGTCTAGACTCCTCCCCCTCACATTGGGAAGCTCCACCCCCTCTCAGTAGCACAGCCTCCAGGACACCCTACCCAAGCATGCAGGGGTGTCCCCCAAACCGCTCTTGGCTCCACTCCCTCCTGATGGCCCAGGCCCTGCCCCTCACCCGGGTTCAGCTGCAAGTTGTATTTGTCCTCCAGGCCCTCTCTCGCAATGGTGATCACGAGCTCCCGCAAGAAATCGCTGTTCTAGGGTTGCCAGAGAGAGGGAAGAGAGGCAGAGGCGGGGGTGGGAGGAGGGGGGCAATGGGGGAAGGACAGACCCCTGCCAGACCCCTGCCCAGGCCTCACGCGCAGCCCCGCCCCCAACCTGCATCCTCCGGTAGAAGTCGCTGTTGACAGCTACGTCGTAAGCGGTACAGCCCTGGCCTTCTGCGGGGAGAAAAAGGGGGTGAGGCCCCCCAGCCCTATGCAGAAAACCCACAGCCCAGACCCAGACAGGGAAGTGACATGCAGGGACAGCAGCCGCAAGGAACAGAGACAGAGAGACATCAGGAAGCGGGAGCTCGGCGCTCACTTTCCTCTCCGGACTCCCCCCAGCCTTGTATCTCCTTCCGTCCATCAGTATAATGTCCCTAGAGCTGACCCTGTCCCTCCCCTGGTCACAGCTCTTAGGTCTGAGCCCCGCAAGCCTGGCGTTGGAGACCCTGTGTGATGTGCCCCTCCCACCTCTGGAGAAAACCTCATTCTTCCAGCAACCTGGCCCACTGAATCTTTCACTCTCCATCACTGGCGGATCCAATCCAATCATTCCCTCCCAGCTCTAGGTGGCTCTGCCTAGAACCTTCTGTCTTTGCCAGCTGAACTCCTCCTGTTCCTTCAAATCTTATCCCACACCTCCTCCTCCAGGAAGCCTTCCCTGACCCTTTCATGAGGGTAAGGAGCGCTCCCAAGGCTGTGTTGGGTGCCCCCCTCCAGAGTAGCTCGAATCACACCCTGCTGATACTGTGTCCATCTCCTGGAGTTTCTGGAATGAAGAATCCGCATTTGATACACCCGGGGCATTGCCTAGAGCTTGGTCCCAGAAAGCTTCAAGAGACATATAGAAAAAAGGATAAAGACGCAGAAGCAGGGACAGAGGTGAGGCGAGACAGAGATGGAGACAGGGAGAAGCGCCGGGAAAACAGGATGAAACAGAGAGCTACAGGCCAGGCGCAGGGGCTCACGCCTGTAATCCCAGCACTTTGGGAGGCTGAGGTGGGTGGATCACCTGAGGTCCGGAGTTCAAGACCAGCCTGACCAACGTGGCGAAACCCCGTGTCTACTAAAAATACAAAAATTAGCTGGGTGTGGGGGTGTCACCTGTAATCTCAGCTACTTGGGAGGCTGAGGCAGGAGAATCACTTGAACCCAGGAGGGGAAGACTGCAGTGGGCCGAGATCGCACCACTGCACTCCAGCCTGGGCGACGAGAGTGAAACTCCATCTCAAAAAAAAAAAACACGACAGTCTGCTCAGGACTAAAGCCAGGAGATCCGCTAATGCACGAAGAGCACTCTGCCCAGGCCTCCAGACCCTGAGATGGGGATGGAAAAGTGCCAGCCTGCCCAGGGGGCAGAATCAGGACTGCCCAGGGTTGGGCTGCCCAGGGCACTAGAGATCTACCACAGGGAACAGAATCAGATTGGGGAGCCAGATCTCCAGGAGCTGGGAGGAGGGTCCTGGGCCCAGGATTCTTGGGTACTAGGGAAGAAAGGGCCACGCAGGCCGGACTCTTGGGTCCTCTGACGGCACTGACTCGCATCCAGCTCTGCATGAGGCTCTCCCAGACTCATGGGGATGCGAAACCCAGTTTGGTCCTCCTCCAGCATCTGAAGTAGCTCCTCCTCGGTCACATCGGCAGGAGGAGGGATGGAGGTGGAGTGACAGATGTTGATGAAAACCTTCCCTTCCAAGGAGTTGGTCTTTACGCAGAAACCTGGTAGGAGTGGGTTTGTCTTGAGAATCTTTTTCTGCACAAGTCTCAGTCCCCATCCATTCTCTCCAGTCTCTTTCTCTTTTCCTTTTGCTCTGTTCCCCATTTTCTGGGCCTGCTCCACTCCCTACCCCTGAGATCCCTCACCTTTTTTTTTTTTTCTTTTTTTTGAGACAGAGTCTCACTCTGTCACCCAGGCTGGAGTGCAGTGGTGTGATCTCGGCTCATTGCAAACTCCACCTCCTGGGTTCAAGCAATTCTTTTTTTTTTTTGAGATGGAGTCTCGCTCTTGTTGCCCAGGGTGGAGTGCAGTGAAAAGATCTCAGCTCACTGCAACCTCCACCTTTCTGGGTTCAAGCGATTCTCTCCTGCCTCAGCCTCCCGAGTAGCTGGGATTATAGGCGACCGCCATCATACCCAGCTAAGTTTTGTATTTTTAGTAGAGATGGAGTTTCACTACATTGGCCAGGCTGGTCTCAAACTCCTGACATCAGGTGATCCTCCCCTCAGCCTCCCAAAGTGCTGGGATTACAGGCGTGAGCCACCTCGCCTGGCTGCTTGTTTTTTGAGACAGGGTCTCACTGTGTCACCCAGGCTGGAGTGCAGTGGTGTGATCTTGGCTCACTGCAGTCTCTTCCACCTGGCTCAAGTGATCCTCCCACCTCAGCCTCCTGAATAGCTGTGACTACAGGCACGCACCCACCAAGCCCAGCTAATTTTGTTTATTTTTAGTAGAGATGGTGTCTCAAGATGTTGCACAGGCTGGTCTTGAATGCCTGGCCTCAAGCAATTCTCTTGCCTCGGCCTCCCAAAGTGATGAGATTACAGGTGTGAGCCGCTGTGCCCAGCCTCTCTTACTATCTTTACTGTGTTGTTTTTTGTTTTGGTTTGTTTTTGAGACACAGTCTCACTCTGTCGCCCAGGCTGGAGTGGCACAATCTCCGCTCAGTACAACCTCTGCCTCCTGGGTTCAAGCAATTCTCCTGTCTCAGCCTCCCAAGTAGCTGGGATTACAGGTGTGTGCCACCGAGCCCAGCGTCTTCCTATCTCCGATTCACTGTCCCCTACTTCCTTTCTGTCCTAGGGTGATGTCTGGTGGTGTCTGTGGGTGTCTGTTCACCCCACCCCTACCCCGGGCCTTTATTTGCATGTCTCTTTCCTTTTTCCCCTCTGTCTCCTGTCCCTCTCTCTCCGGGTCTTCTTTCTCACCAGGCTGAGGCTGGATTTGTGTCGATTCCGGTCTGGTTGTCTGGGCTTGCTGGAGCTCCTTCGAGGCCTGTATAAAGGAAAACTACCTCCAGGCTTGGAGTCTGTGCCATCAGACCCCTCATTTGTTCCTCAAATAGAGCAATGATTATGTATGAGAGCTGTGGATAATGCCAGAAATTAGACGGTTTGGTCCCCTTTCTCCTTTGAGGACTAGAAGAACATCTACTCCACTCCCGTTTCTTAGCAAACTGGAAGCTCATTCTCAATTCCCCGAGGCCCGGTTGCCGCCCTAGTGCATTCTGGGAACTGTAGTCCCGTCTTTGAGCACCCCGCCAAAATCCCCGAATACCCAAGGATCCGGGGGTCCGGTCACTGTGCACCTGCAACAGTAGCTCCTCAAATCGCGCCGAATCAGCACCCATCGTCTCCGCCTCGCTTAGCTCCAGTGCCAGCTGTTTCGGGTTCGCCATAGCCCTGGGAAAGAGATCTAGGCGTCCTCGGGACCCTCAAGGTGGGGAACTTTGCCCAGCATCCGAACCCTGGTGGTGCCTGCTCTGGTCCTCAGTCGACTCCGGATACCTACTATGGTGTTCAAAAACCTATGACTGGCCTGAAACTACAATTCCATTCAAGACCAAACACCGTCGTCAAATCAGTTGGGAATCTGTATCTCTAGATGCAGTCTCCGTCCTACGTTCAGAATCGTAAATGAAGCCACACTTCCGGACTCTACGTAAACACGGGACTGGAGTAAGTCACGCTTCCGAGTACCCCAACGCTCATTCACAGCCTGGTATCGCGTTATCCACAAGCCACGCCTTTCGCATCAATCAATCAAAAATAAACCCCGAGACGAATCCCTAAGGCCACACTTCCTGTGTCTATGAAAGCCACACTTCCGGCCGGACGCCGTGGCTTATTCCTGTAGTCTCAACACTTGGGCAGGCCAGGGCAAGAGGATCGCTTGAGGCCAGAAGTTCGAGACCAGCTTGGGTAACAGAATGCGCCCCCCCCCCCCCCCCCCCCGCCCCCGCCCCCTCTCTTAAAAAAAAAAAAAAAAAGCGCCACACTCCCATTCTTTCCACAACCAAGACTGGCCCCGTTACTTTGCAGTGGAGGGTGTATTTTTCAAAACCTTAATCTCAATGTCTATCCTAAAAGACACTCTTTATTTTTGAATTATTACTTCGTGCCAGTTCTGGATCCAGACCCCTAGTAAATATAATTAGAATTAAAAGCTGCACTTTCGGACTGGGAGGCCGAGGTAGAAGGATCGCTTGAACCCAGGAGTTCAATACCAGCCTAAGCAACATAGTGAGACCTTGTCTCTACAAAAAAAAATTAGCCTAGTCCCAGCTACTGTGCAGGCTGAAGCGGGAGAAGCTTTTAAGCCAGGAAGGTTGAGGCGTCACTGCACTCCAGCCTGGGCGACAAAGCCTGTCTCAAGAAAATAAAAAGTAAAATAAAAGCTGCACTTCCTGCTATCATAAAACAAGGCAGTAGGAAGACGCATCAACACGCCGACCCTTCTTTTTTTTTTTTTTTTAATTATTATATTTTTTGAGACAGGGTCTTCCTCTGTCGGCCAGGCTGGAATGCAGTGGCATCAGATCGGCTCACTGGCATCATACGCCTCCTGGGTTCAAATGGTTCTCCCGCCTCAGCCTCCTGAGTAGCTAAGATTACAGCCGCGTGCCACCACAGCCCGGCTAATTTTTTTTTTTTTTTTTTGAGACGGAGTTTCGCTCGTTACCCAGGCTGGACTGCAATGGCGCGATCTCGGCTCACCGCAACCTCCGCCTCCTGGGTTCAAGCAATTCTCCTGCCTCGGTCTCCCGAGTAGCTGGGACTACAGGCGCGCGCCACCATGCCCAGGTAATTTTTGTATTTTTAGTAGAGACGGGGTTTCACCATGTTGACCAGGATGGTCTCGATCTCTTGACCTCGTGATCCACCCGCCGCGGCCTCCCAAAGTGCTGGGATTACAGGCATGAGCCATCGTATTTTTAAGTAGAGACGGAGGGTGGGGAGGGGGGGTTCACCATATTGGTCAGGCTGGTCTCGAACTCCCGAGCTCAGGTGATTCGCTCATCTCTGCCTCCCAAAGTGTTGGGATTACATCCTTGAGCCACAGTGCCCGGTCACACGCCGACCCTTCTAAATCCAGAGCCCTCATAACTATTCGCAAGGGACCCACATCGCAGGCTCCCCTGCCTCCGTTTTTTTTTTTTGTTATTGTTGTTGTTTTTTTTGTTTTTTTTTAAATCTTCCCCGTTTTAAGCAGTGAGCATGCTCCTAACTACGCTTCCGGGTGCGGGACATGGGCGGGGCCCCCGCGTCCTAACGCAAAAAGTGTGGGCGTGACTGCTCGCTGTATCTCGTAGCCCCGCCCCACTCTAGTTAACCCGCCCCTTTAGGTTGGAACGGGAGGTGTCGCCCTTCGGCCCTCAAGGTTCCCCTTAACAGAGCGCCCGCAGTCTTCGTGGAAAGCGTTCCGGGTAGGCGATGGATGCGACGCGTGCAGCGCCTCACGCCCGCGAGCTCTTCACCTCGCTGGAGTACGGACCGGTGCCGGAGAGCCACGCATGTGCACTGGTGAGAGCCTGCCCGGCCGGCGCTGCAGGCTGTGTTCCGCAGTCCTGGGCTCCCGATTTTTCGCGCGGACTCCCGTCATCCATTGCGGTAGCTCAGCAGCTCCGCCTCTTTCAGTCCCCGTGATTCCCGCCGCCCAATAGCATCGCGTCCTGGGAGACGCTTCCTTGAGCTTTGGCGGTGGATGCTTCAGCGTTTTAGTCTGTTCCCATCATCCCCAGTGGTTTTTTGCCCTTTGGTCCTAAACTCTTAATGGTGTTTTTCCCAAACTCCTCTGTAAGCCCTTGTGATTCCTCAGGACCCCCTCAGAACCTGACGCGATTCCCCCAGACCCCTTAGGATTGTGGGGCTCCGGTGACCCACAACCCCCATTGTCTTTCTATGACTCCTCAAAACATTCTAGGGCTTCCATGGTCCTCCGGAGTCCCAGACCTCCCGGGGGACTCCCTTGATCCCCTTGAATACCCGGAGACCTTCAGAACTGCCATGGAGCCCCCGTGATACTCGTGGGGTTCATATGACCTCATGGGAACTTTGAGGGGCCTAGAATACATAAGGACTTCCCGGTTTTTTGTTTTGTTTTGTTTTTTGAGCCAGGGTCTCACTGTCGCCCAAACTGAAGTATGGTGGTGCAATCACAGCTCACTGCAGCCTCAGCCTCCTGGGCTCAAGCGATCCTCTCACCTCAGCCTCCCGAGTAGCTAGCTGGGACCAGAAACGCGCACCGCCACTCCCAGCTAGTTTTTATACTTTTTGTAGAGGCAGGGTTTCAGCATGTTGGCCAGGCTGGTCTCAAACTCCTGACCTCAAGAGATCCACCCGCCTCGGCCTCCCAAAGTGCTGGGATTACAGGCGTGAGCCACGGCGCCCGGCCACATCAGTACTTCCTGCGATTACTTGGGGCCCCTCACAATACCCTCATGGGGCTCCTATGATCCCTCTAGCTCTCATAATGCCCCATAGGGTTCCCAGGATTGTTTAGGGCCCCCATAAAGTCCTCATGAGGGTCCCATAATCCCCTGCTGTTCCTCAGATCCTCCCTAAGACTCCCATGTTCCCTCAGAGGCCCCCGGAACCCTCATGGGGTTCCTGCAAATAAGTAGGGCACCTCAAACTTTCTGTCATTTCCCTAGATGCTCTCAGAATTCCCTCTCGGGGCTCTCATGATCCCCAGGGTCCCCAGCATCCAGTGGAAGGAGCTTAGGCTTCTTTGAACGGGAGTGCAGGAGGCCAGAGCAACGGTCCAAATGGAAGGGACTGGATCAGAAGCCTAGCACAGCCCAGCACATGGGGAGGCCGAGATGGGAGGCTCACCTGAGCTCAGGAATTTAAGACCAACCTGGGCAACATAGTGAAACCTGGTCTCTACTAAAATAGAAACATTGCAGCTACTTGGGAGGCGGAGGTTTTGGTGAGCCAAGATTGCACCATTGCACTCCAGCCTGGGCAACAAGAGCCAAACTCCGTCTCAAAAAAATAACTGGGCTGGGCACAGTGGCTCACACCTGTAATCCCAGCACTTTGGGAGTCCGAGGAGGGCAGATCACCTGAGGTCAGCAGTTCAAGACCAGCCTGACCAACATGGTGAAACCCCGTCTCTACTAAAATGCAAAAATTAGCCAGTTGTGGTGGCGTGGGCCTGTAATCCTAGCCACTCGGGAGGCTGAGGCAGGAGAATCGCTTGAACCTGGGAGGCAAAGGTTGTAGTGAGCAGAGATTGCACCACCTCACTCCATCCTGGGCAACAGAGCGAGGCTCTGTCTCCAAAAAAAAATGCAAAAAAAAATTAGCCGGGTGTGGCGCTGCACACCTGTAGTCCCAGCTACTCAGGAGGCTGAAGTGGGAGGATCACCAGAGCCTGGGAGGTGCAGTGATCATACCACTGAACTCCAGCCTGGGTGACAGAATGAGACCCTGTCCCCCCAAAAAAATAATTAAGTTGACTGGGTGTGTTAGCTCACGCCTGTAATCCTAGCACTTTGGGAGGCCGAGGCAGGTGGATCACCTGAGGTCAGGAGTTCAAGACCAGCCTGGCCATCATGGTGAAACCCCATCTCGGGAAAAAAAAAAAAATTAAGTTGAGGCCAGGCAGTTGGCTCACACCTGTAATCCCAGCAGTATGGGAGACTGAGGCAGGAGGATCACTTGCGCCTAGGAGTTCGAGACCAGACTGGACAACATGGCAAGACCCTCCCATCTCTATTAATATAAAAATAAAACATAGGCCGGGCGCGGTGGATCAAGCCTGTAACCCCAGCTCTTTGGGAGGGCGAGGCGGGTTGATCACGAGGTCACGAGATCGAGTCCATCCTGGTCAACATGGTGAAACCCCGTCTCTAATAAATATACAAAAAATTAGCTGGGCA
>CAUYOR010070454.1:0-27417 GCA_963573925.1 Callimico goeldii | reverse complement strand
GGGGATCACGAGGTCCGGAGATCGAGACCATCCTGGTCAAACAAGGTGAAACCCCGTCTCTGCTAAAAATACAAAAATTAGCTGGGCATGGTGGCGCGTGCCTGTAATCCCAGCTACTCGGGAGGCTGAGGCAGGAGAATTGCTTGAACCCAGGAGGCGGAGGTTGTGGTGAGCCAAGATCGCACCATTGCACTCCAGCCTGGGTAACAAAAGCAAAACTCCATCTCAATCAATCAATCAATCAATCAATCAGTGAGTGAGTGAGTGAGTGAGTGAAGAAACAGAGGCAAAAGGACAGTAGAGGAGGCAGACCAGCAAGTGTGTAGTATACCACCGTATTTCTACACGCCCTGCAGTGTCAGACATAAACTTGACTCTAAAATGTTCAGTGTGTGGCCAGGCATGGTGGCTGATGCCCATAATCTCAGCACCTTGAGAGGCTAGGCAGGTGGATCACTTGAGCCCAGGAGTTCGAGACCAGCCTAGGCAATGTGGAAAAACCCTGTCTCTACAAAAAATACAAAAATTAGCCAGGCGTGGTGGTGTCTGCCTAGTAGTCCCAGCTACTTGGGAGGCTAAGGTGAGGAGGAACACTTGAGCCTGGGAGGTCAGGACTACATTAAGCCATGATTGTACCGTTGCACTCCAGTTTGGATGATAGAGTGAGACCCTGTTTCCAAAAAATAAAATAATCAGCAGCCACTGCAAAGAGAGAACATTCAGTGATGAGATGCATAGTAACCCTAAATTCAAAACTAACCAGGTGTGACCTGGCATGGTGGGTCATGCCTGTAATCCCAGCTCTTTGGGAGGCTGAGGCAGGCGGATCACTTGATATCAGGAGTTCAAGACCAGCTTTTTCCAACATGGCAAAACTCCATCTCTACTAAAAATACAAAAATTAGCCAGGCATGGTGGTGCTCACCTGTAATCCCAGCTACTCAGGAGGCTGAGGCAGGAGAATTGCTTGAACCAAGGAAGCCTAGGTTGCAATGAGCCAAGATCATGCCACTGCACTTCAGCCTGGGCAACAGAGGGAGACTCAGTCAAATTAATCAATCAATCAGTCAGTCAACCAATCTAACCAGGCGCTTGAGATGAGGACAACTATCCCTATTCAGACCCTCCAGAGAGGCTTTCCTGTATCTCTTCCCATTGGAGGGGACATCGCCACCTTCTGTGACATCACAAAGTCAGGCCAGGGCACAGACAGGAAGGCTTCTGCCTGGCTCTGCACACCACTGACTTGGTTTGCTAGAATCCAAAGGCTCTAGGTGAATTTTAGAGCCACAGAGGTCTTCATACATGGACTGGTTTGTGTGGGCTGCTGGAAAGCAGCCCCATGCAATGAAGTCATCTGCCACGTGTCCAGAAGGAACCACAGCTCCGGAGACGCATCAACCACAGGTCTCCCTGGTTTGTCAGAGGGGCATTTTAAAGGGTGGGTTTGTTAACAGCTGAAGCCAAGAGCAACAGCTTTTCTGGTTTAAAGAGGGGGTTCTCTCCTCTCAGACCACCCCTTTTTTTTTGCTGGACATTGTGAAAAATAAATTATAAGGCAGAAACTAAAGCAAATGGGAGAGGGCAGGCAATATTAATACAACTCGGATGTGTTCTTATGAGAAGGAGCCTGTATTATTTCCTCCCAAGCTATCCCTGAAGCAATACCTAAGACTTCTCTTTGCCGTGGCCCAGAAGAGAATCCACTTTCAGTCAGGGTCCAGTTAGGAGATGGTACCCATGCCAGTTACTCTAACAGGGAGAATTTGATATAAAGAATTGCTAACTAGGTAACCTGAAAGGCAAAGAGAAGGGCAGTAGGGGATCAAAGAGGCTGCTGCTGCAGGAAGCAGCTGCTCCAAGGACTGGGAGCAAGAGGAGAGCTGGAATTACGAAAACCGAGACGCTTGGAGGAAGAGCCCCGCAGAGCTGCAAGTCAGACCTTTGGGGTGGGGCTGTTGCTTGTTGCTGTTTCTCTCTGAGCTGAGAGGGGAGGGGTCTGCAGGGCCAGACACTGAGCTCTGAGGAAGGGGTTCTGGCAGCTAGGGCTGGTGTCTGCGGAGAAGCGGTGAAGCTGGTTCTGCCAGCGCTGGAAAAACTGCAAGCTGGATTCAGCTGTTCCTACTGCTGGCGTTGCTGGGATGAGACGCCCCTGGCAGGTAGGAGCAGCCAGAATGGCTTCATGGAGACTGCAACAGGAACCTAAACAGGAAGAAACGAGCCCTTCAACCTTGCAGTCTCCCTCCAGCTCCCCCTATTGGCAGAACCTAGAAGAGACGCTGGAGCCAAGCTTCCCTGTAAGCCCAGCCTAAGCACCAGGAATAAGCGCCTCGAAGGGCAGATTTGCAAAGGAAGAGCCATAGCTTGCCAAATGGGACTGTGAATCATATAGATTGTACAGAAGGTTCCAGAGAGAAGCTGAGGAGGCTGCTCACCCCGCACAGGGCTCAGCGTTTTATGATTCCCTTTCCTGCAAAATTAATCCCCATTGAACTTCTCTCCCTTAGTGTCTCTTCTCCATATCCCTGACCATAGGTCTATTTCCTTTAAAAAATGATACCACCTGAGGTCAGGAGTTCGAGACCAGCCTGGCCAACCTGGTGAAACCAGGTCTCTACTAAAAATACAAAGATTAGCTGGGCATGGTGGCACATGCCTGCAATCCCAGCTACTCAGGAGGCAGAGGCAGGAGAATCACTTGAACCCGGGAGGTGGAGATTGAGGTCAGCTGATAGCATGCCACTGCACTCCAGCCTGGGTGACAGAGTGAGACTCCATCTCGAAAAAACAAAAACAAAAAAAGATATCAAGCTATCAGTGCTAATCTTCCAACCCTGAGTCCATTCCCCGTCCTTAAAAGTTGTGTCAGAGTCGATTTTAAATACTTTCAACACAAAAATATGAGGCCTGGCACAGTGGCTCATACATGTAATCCCAACACTGTAGGAGGCCGAGGCAGAGGATCGCTTGAGCCCAGGAGTTCATGGCTGCAGTGAGCTGTGATTGCAGCAGTGCACTGCACTCCAACCTGGCCCACAAATAAGACTCTGTCTCGAAAAAAGCTAATATATAAATAAGCAAGGTGATGGATGTATTAAGCTTGATGTAATCATTCCACAATGTAAACAGATGCTAAAAAAATCACGTGCCCCATAAATATATAAGTATAATTATTATTTGTCAACAAAAATGTAATTTAAAAATTTTTTTAATTATTCATGTCTTTCTTAAAGGTAGAGGAAATAAAATACATGCCAAAATTAATACATTTTATTCACATCAATATAAAAAATAACAAATTAAGATTAAAACTAAACATTGTGATGAGATAAATTTAAATTTAGAAATTGAAAAGAATCAAAGAGAAATATCTAAAATAATGACAGGGCATGGTGGCTCACGTCTGTAATCCCAGAACTTTGGGAGGCTGAGGTGGCTGAACCACCTGAGGTCAGGAGTTTGAGATCAGACTGGCCAACATGGCAAAACCCCATCTCTAGTAAAAATACAAAAATTAGCTAGGCATGGTGGCAGGTGCCTGATTATCCCAGCTTCTCGGAGGGCTGAGACAGGAGAATCACTTGAACCTGAGAGGTGGAGATTGAGGTGAGCCAGGATTGAGCCACTGCACTCCAGCCTGGGTGACAGAGGGAGACTCTGTCTCAAAATAATAATAATAATAAATAAAATCAGACACTTAAAAATCAAACAGTAGAATTAATGCAAAATAATAAAGAATAAGTAACAAATAAGCATAAAATGATAGAAAGCAAAGGAGATTAAAACTTGAAAATGAAATATAAATAACATAAATTTAAAACCCACCAGTAACACTTTAAAACCAGTACAATTGAATTGCTTTGCTTTTTGGATAAGAAAGGAAAACTGATTGGATAAGAAAGGATAATTAATTTTAAGATAAGAGAAACAGGGAAAGGTAAGATAGAAACAACAAGCTTAAATGTAACTGTGCATAATAATAATTTCCAGGTACTAAGCATTTAAAGAATGAATGACAAGCACTCTACTAAGTACTCTGAAAGTGGTGTTTCCTTTAAACCTCACAATAGCTCCGTAAGGCAGATGCTGCTGTTATCCTCATATTTTATAGATGAGAAAACTGAGACGCAGCTCATGAAATCACAGAGCTGGAATTTAATTCAGCCAGTTCTGTCTAGATGAAGAGCTGGAGTTCTGTGGGAAAGCTATGAGACAGTGTGCTGTGGATGCAGGAAAGACCGATTCAAGCGAGTCAGTGCATGTGATGTTGCTGAGATCCCACAGTAATACTGAAATACTGAGTGAGTCAACAAAACATGTCTGTGATAAGAGGACAATGAGGGCAAAGATCAGAAAAGAGAGTACGTACAAAATGGGAGGAAACAAACTACAAAACTCTAGGACCTAGGGAATCAGCCACGTCCCTGTGAAACTGGCTTGCTCCTCAAAGCCCTCACTTTCCCTGTCATGCAGCTCCCCAGCCCCCTGGACCTTTGCTCTCCTTTGCTTCCCCCTCCACTCCATGAAATGGCCTGCCCCCTTCAGTAGACCTCGCTTCCATCCTGCCTGGCCAAGGGCCATGCACCACCACCTGGTAGCACTTGAACGCCAGTTGCCTCAACATCCCAGGTCTCTCCAGCCTGACGTCCAAATGTGGTCATGTGGACAGGAATGTCCTCATCGTTCTCACTCCAAGACCCTGTGTTCACACAAGAAATGCAGTCCTTGAGGATATCTGTTCCTTTGTTACATCTGACAATCCCAAATAAATGATCTATGAGCCCAAGCAGCTACTCTCCACTGGTACCGATTGCTGTGATTTGTGCCACCATCTCAACTCTTATGCTCTGGCAGAGTGGTTTGAAGGTCTAGGCAGCCCAGAAAACTGCAGGCATGTTTCCTAGTAGGATGCACTTTGCTGGCTAGAGAGTGAGCATTGGAAAACACCACGTTGGCCAGGTCCGTCCTGCGGACTCGCAGCTCACCAAAGAGCCAGAGAGGAAACTCCAGGCAAGCAGTTAGGTATGCTATGACACATGGTCAGTGATGAATAAGTAGAACATACTGTCTTGTGAATATTACTGTGGGATTTCTTTTTCAAGAATTGCATATATGATGTGCACATTTTCGACGATTTAATAATTATGGACAAACTCCTAAGCATTAGAGTGAAGTTGGCATTTTGAGCACCAAAGTTTACAAGTTTGCTTGCATGTGGAACAGTTGCTAAGCAATACAACTGAATAAAATAATAATTTCGTGGTACAGTGAACTTTGTCATAACTAGGAGTGATTCTGGTCAGGCATGGTGGCTCACACCTGTAATCCCAGCATTTTGGGAGGCTGAGGTGGGCAGATCACTTGAAGTCAGGAGTTCGAGACCAGCCTGGTCAATATGGTGAAACCCTGTGTCTACTAAAAATGCAAAAGTTAGGTGGGTATGGTGGCGGGCACCTGTAATCCCAGCTACTTGGTAGGCTGAGACTGGAGAGTCACTTGAACATGGTAGGCGGAGGTTGCAATGAGCTGAGATGGCACCACTGCACTCCAGCCTGGACAACAGAGCAAGACTCCATCTCAAAATAATGATGATAATAAGTAAATAAAATAGAAAAGCTAGAGTGATTGTATATCATGCTTGCCTTGAACAATTTTATGACTTATATGCCAGCATTATTCTTCAGAGTGTCTCCTTTTGCCTGTAAGGAGTTATCAGGTGGTTACGTGGTTCCCCTAGCCATAACACAATAATGTTGTCCTGACGTGCATGTATAAAATTGTATAAAACGTGGGATTCCCTTATTGTAAGGTTAATGAATTGAACAAGTGAGGTGCCACACCATGGAGTTTCTGAGTTGAGTTGCTGGTCCCAGCCTTGTTGTGGCACTCCCTGGTGGCAGATTTCTGAGCTGGCTTAAATATCCATCAGGATGGTTCTGGGTCTTTAGGCTGGCAGGGGCTTTGAGAACACTGACTGCAATTCTAGGATTCACCCAATTCGTTGGTTTCCAATTCATGGAGATTGGCCTCAAAGGCTATTGAGATTGCATGGACGCTAGACAGGGTCGCCTGCCTTCCCCTGTCTGCCCTTGACCTCCCTTCTCTCTCATTCCTCCCCAGGGTAAGAACTTTAGCCCAAACCATTTAAAGAACTAGGACTGGACATAAAGATGGGAATGAATTGCTTTGTGCTTCAAATTTTGGGTTCCAGCAACCACAGTTAACACTGGTAATCCAAATAACAGTTAACGTTTATTAACTGATTTCTATGGGTTTGCAATTTACATTAAGAATGGCATTTCTAATCTAACACCAAATAATATAAAGTATACTTTAGACTCTGTTGTAATTGATTTTTATACAACCACATCAATGTCAATGTCTCTCCATATCTAAGAATTATGCAGGAAGTATTGTTTTGGTTTGGGCATTATTTTTACTTAAAAATTCTAAAAATATAAAAAATTGTTTTCTTGTGTAAAAATAAAGCCTTGAGGTTTTTATTTAAATTGAGCATTAACCTTTAATTTCAATCATGTATGTCCTTCAGGTGCCCCAGCGCTCTTTGATAACAGGAACTGTTTGTTTGTTTGTTTGTTTGTTTGTTTTTGACATGGAGTTTCCCTCTTGTTGCCCGGACTGGAGTGCAGTGGGGTGACCTCGGCTCACTGCAACCCTCACCTCCCAGGTTGAAGCAATTCTTCCACCTCATCCTCCCAAGTAGCTGGGATTACAGGTGCCTGCCAGCACGCCCAGCTAACTTTTTGTAATTTTAATAGAGATGGGGCTTCACCACGTTGACCAGACTTCTCTTGAACTGCTGACTTCAAGTGATCTGCCTGCCTCGACCTCCCAAAATGCTGGGATTACAGGTGTGATCCACCTCGCCTGGTCGATAACAGGAACATTTTAATGTTTTACAACCTATCTGGAACTCTTGCAGCTTGGGCTATTAGGTCCATGGGTGAAAGTCAGTCTGGCAGAGATTCTGGGATCAGTCCTTGGAGGGTGGGTCAGGTTTGAGTAGCCCAAGGTTAAGTTGAGCTGGATTGCTGGTCTTACTCAGCCTCAGCTCTCAGCCTCTAATAAAGAGATCCTGCCATATGTCCGTGACTGCATGTGTGTGTGTGTGTGTGTGTACGTGTGTGTGTGCCTGTGTGTGTGTGTACGTGTGTGTGTGTGAGTATATATGTGTACGTGCACACCTGTGTGTTTATGGTCAAGTTGGATGAGTTTTAGTGTGGGAATCAGAATTTGTTTTTGCAGTTCCTGTTTTTGTTTTTCTCTTCTTTGAGATGGAGCCTCACTCTGTCACCCAGGCTGGAGTGCAGTTGCACGATCTCGGCTCACTGCAACCTCTGCCTCCTGGGTTCAAGTGGTTCTCCTGCCTCAGACTCCTGAGAAGCTGGGGGTACAGATGTTCACCACCACACCCTGCTATTTTTTATATTTTTAGTAGAGACAGGGTTTCACCATGTTGGCCAGGCTGGTCTCAAACTCCTGCTCATGATCTGCCCACCTCAGCCTCCCAAAGTGCTGGGATTACAGGTGTGAACCACCACGCCTGGCCAGTTCCTGGCCATTTTAACTAACTTGCCTTCCCCGGAAAAGCCTTTGTTGATGCCCTGCCTCCACTGATCTTTCACAAAAGCTCACACAGACAGATAATAGCTGCTCTGTAAATATGCTGAAGAAAACATTTCAGAGTGTCACAAAGTGGTAAGGAACTACCAGGCTTAGATTCTTAGTTTATATGGGTCCGATAGAAGCAGAAAAACTGTGACAGCACGTACAATAGGCACCTTCTGTATAACCTTTCCTGAGCTCTTTGCGCGCAGGGGCCACAGTGCACTGAATCCAAGGCGTTGCTACTGTTCATCTTATCCTGGGCTTTGTCCTCAGAAAAGGAGCTGGTTTCATTCCGGTCTTTGCAGTCATGAATATTACCACCTTCCTGCTGGCAATCATGTAAGGAACTGATTAGCCCCAGCTTGATGCTTCCTGCACCAGGGACACCTGGAGATCTCACTGCACGAAGAGTCAGGCTTGATGTTCAAAACTGAGCAAGTTTATTTGTTACACAAGGAGAGAATGGAGTAAGTGGGGAACCTTAGGGAAATAATCTTTACGGTTAGTTGTCTGTCTCTAACTGCAGTCCGACTTCCCTCTGCTATTTTCTGATGGCAGCTGAGTATTTTTTTTTTTTTTAATGAAAGGAAGCACAGGAGAGACAATTTACTTTTGTCAGAAAGATTTACTACCTCGTGCAGATGTGACTCCCTCCTAGGTATGTTTTTTTCTTTTTAAATTCCACCAAATTTCTAAAACAAGATTCTGGAGCTTTGGTTTCTGGTGCTTGCTCCATTTCTAATTTGCTGGATTTTAACCAGTAATATCCTTAAACATGCTGGACCTGTTTCTACTCAAGCAAAAATAGGAATTAAGGCATCTAGCCTACATCAAAAGCAATGCCAAGGGAATCCAGTAGATTATTTTTGATGTTTGGGAGAAAGAAATAGCATCTAGCACTACTGCTAATTCTCATCGTTCTGTGTAAGCCTTCCAGAGAATAAGAATGGCTATTTAACTTTTAAGGAATGAAAAAAAAATGTAAGGAAACAGAGAGATGATGATTTAATACTTTGACCAATCTAAAATGAAATAGGGGCATTTCTCTAAGACATGGATGTAGTTCCTAATTTTAAGCTAACAGTATCTGAAAAATCAGCTAAGCTATTTTTCAAAGGGCATGTACAAGAGAATAATATAATGTTAACAGATTAATAATAGATTGTACATAGATTTGTAATATGAATGATATAATATGATAGCTAATAATATAGATTAATAATACTATAAATGGAATAATACTTCTTAGAATCAAAAGACACTTTTATGTGTTTTAAGGAGATAAAAAAAGAGACAACCATAAAATAAGAGATTTCGGAAACTATCCGCTGACATCTCAGAAATGAGCAGTTCCTGAAGTCGGGAGCCTCCGCGTTTCCTGTTCTTTTATTTCTGTGTTTGTTTTGAGACAGAGTCTCGCTCGGTCGCCAGGCTGGAGTGCAATAGCGCGATCTCGGCTCACTGCAACCGATTCTTCTGCCTTAGCCTCCCAAGTAGCTCGGATTACAGGCATGTGCCACCACGCCCAGCTAATTTTTGTATTTTTATAAAGATGGGGTTTCACCACATTGGCCAGGATGGTCTCCATCTCCCGACCTCATGATGCACCCACCTCGGCCTCTCAAAGTCCTGGGATTACAGGCGTGACCCACTGCACCTGGTACCCTCTTTGTTTTTTAACACCCTTTCCCCACAATGCCCAGCATAGTGCTGTGAGAAGTAAAAGGAGCATAAGTAGGGTTGATGAGTGAATGAAGGAATGCAGAGATGGGTGAGTCAGTGAAGGAATAAGGGAATGTTCTCGCATTGCCAAAGTGCATTGTTGTTTCTTTTTGTTTTTACTTTTGCGGTTATAGAAGCTGATTGTAGGAAATTTTCAAAATGAAGATAAGTATAAAAATGAAAATTAAATCACAGAGGAAACCCCTGGGGTCTTGTTCATTTACGGGTTTGTGCTTTTGCCAACACATATAGCTAGTTATGTAAATGTAATGCATAGAAATTCTGTGTCTTAAAGTCTGGTCTTCATGGAATTAAAAAAGAAAGGGAATTTCCATAGTTTGTGTGTATCAACTTTGATACAGGAAAAATTCAGAGAAGCAGGGGACATGGGTTGGAATGGATCAGTGTTCACAACAGAACCTTCTAGAGACTGAGACGTCAAGGAAAGAAGCAATATATTTCCATCAGTATCAAACTGAGAAGTGCGCCAGTGTCTTAGTGAGAGGAGCCTGGAATTTGTAGTTGTTTTAAATTTGTAGACCAGAACTGCTGATCCCTCCTGCACCCTTTTGTATAGGGTTCCAGGCCGTCTTTTATTGCTTATGAATGTTTCTGGTCTCTTCTCTGCCCAGATAAATTGTATGTTCTTCAAAGACCAGACTGGGTCTTGTTCTGAATTCATCCTTCTGGTTTTTCATGTACTTCACAAGTTTTCATTACACACTCAGTGTGTGTGTATGTGTGTGTGTGTGGGGGGGGGTAAAACATCAAGAATTAAAAAGCAGTGAAATATGACATTTCCGTTTTCTAGAATTTTGGTTTCTGGGTGATAAGACAGTCTCTGGACCCGAAAGTGTTAAGTAAAAATGTCAGCAAAGGTTTGTTCATGCTTTCATTGCACAGTTCCCAATGCGAGGCACATAACTCGGTGCATTGTTCTCAGTTGATGGATTGATTAATTAAGAGGCAACCCATCAGGGAAGAAGCAAGGTAAAGTTCTGTTCATCGGTTTACAGACGGTCTAATGTGTTTAGAAATCCTCCAAAGTAAGAATGTGTTCTTCTGAATATCATGATTACCAGAAATCCCATTCAAACAAAAAATAAAATTAGCCCCAGAGTAGAATTTCTGAAAACAGTATTTAACTTGACCTACATATTGACAAGTGCAGTCCTTGATGTCGGAGTCAGCAAATACAGGCTGTTATTCTTCATTTCTTTTTGTGACATTACTGTCTGTGCAAATATATTTAGTTCACGTTGCTGTGTACACAGCACTGACAACCACAGCCTATTGGGGTGATTATAAATGCAGCAGTGAATAAATAAATCATCCTTTGGTGACCCCTGGAAGAGAAAATTGACACAAAAATGCTTAAAGACTCTTTCAAGGAATTTATTATGTTTTAGAATTCAGTAACTTAGAGGAGAGATGTTCATTCTTGGAAACTCGCAGAATAAAATCACACCTTGGTAATACCATGGTGTACTGATGTACTTGAGCTTATTGTCTAATACTGTGGAGGGAATAAGAAAGCTCTTCTTTGGAGAGGTTTAAAGAGGAGATGAAAATAAATAAGTCCAAGAGATCCTGAAGCGCTCTGAAGGAAAGATGTTAAAAGGAGAAGTTTCTTACATACACATGAAGATTTGAAGAGGCTGATGCTGGAAGAATGAAAGGAATGTGGAGGAAATTTATCACACAATAGTGCACTACCGTAACAGGTTTCTTTTAGCAGAGTTTTGTTATGTGAATTTATATTTCCTGATGTATATATTTACACTTTCCCATTTTTGCTTCTAAGCTAATTAGGTTATAAGAGCTGTTACTTTAAACGAGTTGATCAATCTCTCTTAACATTTTTCAAATGAGATAAAACAGGTGTGTGTGTATATACACACTTATATTCAAAATGTTGCTGGATATACAGCTAAACAAAACCCAGTTAGCAATTCTCATAAAGGTGACTTCAGGGATAAAAAATCACCCAGGAGGTACCTGGGCACCTCTGGCTGGGGCTCAGAATTGTTGATTGTTAGCAACTCTGGCTTAAAGTGGGATTAGTTAAGACCAGCGGAGATTAAAACCTGGATGGAATGTCAACCAGGGATGTGAAAGTGTGGTCTCCTGGAAGTGGAGACAGACAGTGAGTGAGAAAACACTTTTAATTATAGAATAAAGAAAAAACAGGAAGCAAGAATGAAGCAACATCTAGGAAAGTACAGAAAGAGTTGTGGTCGCTTGTGAGGAGATGAAACATTCGCCAGGAGAGAGAGAAAAAAATCCCAGCCAGTTGAGCTGAAAAATTCCATCTAAATATGAAAGCAAGGACTATATTCTGAGGCTGGAAATATTCATCAATGTGTTAAATGTCACACATTCTAAAAATACGAGATAGATTTCAACAGCCCTATAGTTAAAGATTGATGATTGGAATTTTGCTTTTATGATGCCATGGCAATTCGCATGGTTCCTAAGTCTCCATAGCAACAGTCGATACTACTTTTTGTTCTCTTGTGTAGGCACATGATGGTGGATGTACTGCATAGGAAACAGAGAGGAGTGGTTGGTTATATTTCTTAATTAGCTACACAGATATCAGGGGTCATGGGACAGGAATTTTATTCGGATTGGTCCTGGGTTCAATCCAATAGAGCTGGCGCTTCTACTGGCTGTTCACCTTTGACCCCATGACCCATTGCTTTCTCTCAAGTATTACTGTTTCATGAGTTGTGTGTCCATTTAGATAAAATTCTCTCAAAGCAGAGGACCCCTTCTATTTGGGATGCCCAACTGAAACCACACCCCAAAGAGTTAAAGAAGCCAGTGACTAACTTCTTGGGCTTACAGGTTAACATATAAGAAAAAACTTGCTGAAAAGCTGAAACTGAGACTGTGCCCCCAAGAGTGCAACCAGTAACTAATACAAATTCTTGAGTTTGCAGGTTAACACATAAGCAAAGAAACCTCTTACTGCAACACTAAAACTCTCTCCACCTATGAGATAAGAGAACTGTCTAATGTCCATACTGACTGGAGCCAATATGGCTGACTGGAGTCTGTGGAGAACCAGCTTGATGATGTCACAACCTGAATTTCCACCCAGGTTTCACACTAACTTCCTCTACATTTGTACACACAACCCCAGGAGGCATCACGGAAAGATAACTGAGCATGCCCAAGGACTTTGCAGCCCTCCTGCTTCCTTCCACCGCTCATCTGCTTATCCCCAAATGCACACCCTGAACCTTTTCCAATAAAAAATACTGCCTTGAAGCCAGCACAGATAGACAGATTTGAGCTTGACTCCTGTCTCCTTGTGAGTAGGCTTGCAATATAGAGCTTTGCTTTTCTGAAAAATCCAGAATAATTGGATAATGAGTGCTGTGGCTCACACCTGTAATCCCAACAGGTGGGGCCAAGGTGGAAGGATCGCTGGAGGCCAGGAATTTGAGACCAGACTGGGCAACACAAGGAAACCGCAGCTCTACAAAAAATTTGTTAGCCAGGCATGGTAGCACGTGCCTGTGGTCTCGGCTACTCGAGAGGCAAAGGTGCTCTCAGCTACTCATGAGGCAGGATTGCTAGAGCCTTGGAGGTTGAGGCTGCAGTGAGCTGTAATGGTGCCACTGCATTCCAGCCTGGGCAACAGAGCAAGACCCTGACTCTGAAAAGTGAACAAAAACCAACCAACCAACCGACCAAACAAACAAACACCTGGTATCACAGTACTGGCTTCCAGCACTTCCAGCAGTGAGCCCTTTTTTCTGGTAACACAGTTGTCTTGGAAGTGGTAGATGTACCCACACGAGAGGGGTCGTCACTTGCTGTGAAGAAGCTACCATGTTCACTTCAGGATGAGTAGCAAACTAGTCTGCTGGGGCAAGCACGTACTGTGGCATCAGAATCTGCTCCACAGTTTTCCTGTCTGTGAAATGGGAGTGAAAACCAAAACCTTTTTCTTACTTGGAGGGTAATGTCTATGAAACACTTACAGAAGTTTAGTCAAACATATTTTGGAAAGTGGTGTGTGTGTGGGGAGAACCCGACTTACTGACTTAGGCTTATGTATGAGAGTTATCAAGGTGCTGCTGCATGATTTAACCTGGAGTCAGAATGAAACCTGTGAAGTCTGCAAGCACAAGTAAGACAGACAGAAATCTCTCCTGAGCTCTCATTAAATTTACAAGGCTTTTCCTACTGATGCCAACTCAAGTTCCCAACACGTTTGCCATCTTTCTCATTAATGAGCATCAGGCTGAGTTAAGATCTGTCTAAACTCACCTTGACGTAGGCTGTTTTCAGTGGGAGTCAGAAGTCTATGGGCTTGAGTCCTAAGTGATGACACCAACGTCTGTCACACTGAGTGAATCAATTCCCTCTTTTCATTTATTTTGTTCTTTATATGAGAGAACATTTATATAAGAACAAAGAGTGTGACTTTGTAGAGAGAAGGCAGTCTGTAAATATTCGTTCTCTTCCTCCTCTTACCTCCCTTTCCACCCCACATTCTTGCATTTCTGGCATTTTGCTATTGGGATTTTAAAGGTGAGCCAGTGGTGCAGGCATGTTTGGCGCTAAGGGTGACATTGTAGCAATGCTGCAGCATTGTCACTGATGCAGGATGTTCAGCTCTTACTGTCTACAGGACGCCATACACAGAGGTGGAAATACACAGCCATGAGACTCTGTGCTTGAGGGTTAAGACACAGTGCAGGGCTAAGAGATAACAGCACAAGGAAAGGAGCTAAATGTCAAACAGGCAGTGGAGATAAGCAGAGGCGAGCTGGGTTGTTCAGGAAATGCGTCCCAGAAAACAGTTAGTGCTTTTCTCGTTTGTGTGTTTTGTTTTTTTTGAGACATAGGTCTCAGTCTGTCGCCCAGGCTGAAGTGCAGTGGCACAATCTCGGCTCACTGCAACCTCCGCCTCCTGGGTTCAAGCAGTTCTCCTGCCTCAGCTTCCCGAGTAGCTGGGATTACAGGTGTGCACCACCACACCAAGCTAATTTTGTATTTTTAGTAGAGACGGGCTTTTACCATGTTGATCAGGCTGGCCTTGAGCTCCTGACCTTGTGATCTGCCTGCCTCAGCCTCCCAAAGTGCTGAGATTACAGGCATAAGCCACCATGTGTGGAGTTGTTTTACTGGGGGGGTTTTGTTTTGAGATAGAGTCTAGCTCTGTTGCCCAAAATGGACGGCAGTGCTGTAATCACTGCTCATTGCAGCCTCAACCTCCCAGGCTCCGGTGATCCTCCCACCCCAGCCTTCCGTGTTGCTGGGACCACAGGCATGTGTCACCATGCGCAGCTAATTTTTTGATTTTTCATAAAGACAGGGTCTCACTATGTTGCCCAGGCTTGTCTCAAATTCCTGGGCTCGAGTGAACCTTTCACCTCAGCCTCCCAAAGTTCTGGGATTACAGGTGCGACCAGCTGTGCCCAGCCAAGAAAAGGAGTTGATGTGGACTTTGAAGAAAATGAATGTCTATTGAGGGCGTGTTAAGTAATGGACATTTGGGCCTTTGCCTGCTCTCTCGCTTTGATTAAAAGTTGGATTCTGGATACGGGCATAAAGGTGGAAAGGTGGGACTGATTGAAGAGGGAATGTTTGGATAGTGAGTTTCTCAGGAAGGGAGGCAAATAAGAAAGGAGATGGCGGATGATTCTAGAAGGCAGAGTCAGGAGCTTGGGTAATGAGAAGCCATTATAGATTTTCAGTAGGGAATGCCCAATTGTAGGATTTCAGAGGGAAGCACACAAGTCTGAGAAAAGCAGCCAGACCACAGAAAGAGCCCAGGCAGCAGGTCACGGGTCCTCGGCACAGGGCGAGAGGCAGGAATCCAGCAAGGGTGACTTCAGAATCCAGGAATTTTTTATTTGATTCCAGGCATTTTGTGAAAAAAAAAAAAAAAGTCCAGCAAATAATGAAGTAAGTCATTTTTACATCAAAAACAAAAGGTTGACTAGATGAAAGATTAGCATCAGAGATTGTACCTGGAAAGTCTAAGGAAGGAGCTCCTTTGGGAGAAAGAAGGTTAGAGGGGACTTTTAGATGGATTCAGTATGGAGAAGCTGCAAGCAGGTGGATATATCTTCCCAATAGGACACTAGAGATGGGAAAATTGCATTGTGGGACTGCTTGAAGGCACCCCATCACCATCTCCAGGGGAAACTGGGAACCCCGCAGTCCCAAGGCCCATAAAGCTAATGGCATATTTTATCTCTCTGTTTTATATCTTTCTTTCCTTCTAGTGAATTATGGAATCAAATAAAACCAAATTCCCCAAGTGTGCTTCTAACCCCCAAAATAAATATTTTAGCACATATTTATTGAGTTCCTTCTCTGTGACAGGATTCTCAGTATCCCTCCCAGCCACTGTATCTGGCTGATCTTTTTCTGTGTCAGTTTGGGGGTAAAGACATGGGATACAGGTCGAAGCAAATGTCCACGGAGCGTTCCCTAAGTCATTCCTCAATGATGGCTTGGTTCCTTTATTTACAAAGGACACATATAGCCAGTAGTATGTTGAAAAAGAAAGACCATCAGATTAGGAAGGCTGAGGACTTCTGTGATCTTAGGGAAGTCATTGAACTCTCTGACACTCAATTTACTTATCTGTGAAATGATGGACAAGTTGATACATAATTTGACTCTAATATCCTATGATCTTTTTTTTTTTTTTTTGAGACAGAGTTTCGCTCTTGTTATCCAGGCTGGAGTGCAATGGCGCGATCTCGGCTC
The DNA here is from genome assembly GCA_963573925.1 of Callimico goeldii. NCBI lineage: Eukaryota > Metazoa > Chordata > Mammalia > Primates > Cebidae > Callimico > Callimico goeldii. Next base: position 11,325 of record CAUYOR010070454.1, on the reverse strand, counting down.
ACCGCAACCTCCGCCTCCTGGGTTCAGGCAACTCTCCCGCCTCAGCCTCCCAAGTAGCTGGGATTACAGGCACGCGCCACCATGCCCAGCTAATTTTTTGTATCTTTAGTAGAGACGGGGTTTCACTATTTTGACCAGAATGGTCTCGATCTCATGACCTCGTGATCCACCTGCCTGGGCCTCCCAAAGTGCTGGGATTACAGGCGTGAGCCACCGCGCCCGGCCCATATTTGCTTTTTGTTCACCCTATTCCTCCCTCCTTTCTCTCCATTTGAATTGAGAAATTTTATTAGAATTTTATTTGGGCTTTGTTGTTCAATAGAGAGTCTTTTCTGGGTGCCACAACTTTTATTGGACATACTCCCTAATGTCCGGCAAATTGACTTATTCATGGTCATGACAGGGGTCATGAAAGCCAACCATGTACTATCCTTGCTTTGAGACTGAATTTTAATTGGCCATTGTAACTCAATTTGTTATATAATTATTGGGGGTTGAGAAGCCATTGCCTCTTTCAACTCTACCTGCTTTGTGGTCTCTCAGTTGTCTTTTAATCATGCTGTCAAATTCAGCAATTATTTTCTAAGTTTGAGGTTGTATGTCAAACAAGAAATGTAGGTAATTCCACAGAAGCGCACAATGAAATACTATCTTTGGATGAGGGCATTGCAGTTTATTTTGCTCCTATCACTTGCCTGTTGTAAATTGGCTGTGAAATCTTCTCTATGTCTTCTCACTCCAGCATTGGGGCTCATGGTGCAGCCACCATCTAGAACTATGTGTCACTATGACAGAGGGTATAGTACCTTGCCATATTTTGCCATAAACAGTTACCAGCAAAAGAACTGGCGTTCTCCCTTCTGACATCTGACTGTGTTGGTCCTACTCACTGCTGGCAACAGTTTCCCAGCTGTTTCCTCGTGGCCTAACATGGATTGTCATCATTTCAATTTCAGCCTCTGCTAAAGGGTCCTTGACACCTTTATGATCCACTAAATCAGTGTCACAACAGGAGAGTTTGCTTATCATGACACTGCCCCCCCCTTTTCCTGGGTCTGATTTCTATATAAGATAAAATCAATTTGCAATAATAAACCCTAAACTCTTAAAAATATATAAGCAAATATCATTTCTAGCTCATATTACATGCCCACCACAGGTTAGCTGGAGTTTCTTCTCAGCATTCACTTCACTCCGGGACTCGGGCTGACGGAAACATCACTATCTTGAATGACTTGGTTATGGAGGCAGTGGGAAAGCAGGTAATCGTCACTGGCTCTTTTGCGATGTGTGTCTAGCTAATTCTCATTACTCATGATCACATTTTATGGCCAAGCCTAATTTCAAACCAAACAGAAAAATGCCATTTTACATTGCCTAGAGGAGAAGATAATTCAGATTATTTGCAAACAGCTAGAATGTCAACCACAGTTGACTTTTCAGATACAAGAAACTGAAAACATCATTGTCTGTATCATCTATCCATATAATCTCAGATGAGAATATATACATTTCTCTCTTGCCCTCTGATGTTTTCCCATCTTCCATATTTGCAGGACAATGAGATGTATGTGTAGTTTAAGTGACCTTTGATGCATTCAATCCAGGATACTCATCATTTTGTCCAAACTGAATAGCTGAAAACAAGATAAACCAAGCATTATGATCATTAGAAAGTCATTTAGTCTCTTAAAATTTTGGCTACTTTATTTTTCATTCAGTAACTTTTTTTTTTTTTGAGACGAAGTTTTGCTCTTGTTGCCCAGGCTGGAATGCAATGGTGCGATCTCGGCTCACCGCAACCTCTGCCTCCTGAGTTCAGGCAATTCTCCTGCCTCAGCATCCTGAGTAGCTGGGATTACAGGCACGCGCCACCATGCCCAGCTAATTTTTTGTATTTTTAGTAGAGACGGGGTTTCACCATGTTGACCAGGATGGTCTGGATCTCTTGACCTCGTGATCCACCCGCCTCGACCTCCCAAAGTGCTGGGATTACAGGCATGAGCCACCACGCCCAGCCCATTCAGTAACTTTTTTTAGGTTTGATGTACTGGATATAAAAGTATAATTCTAAATTAATGATCATATAATATTGCCTTGTCATGGGTAGAGATTTTTGACAATCATAATGCTTGTATTTACAACATAGCTCTTTTAAAGGAATTGGTAGTTGGAATATAAAAGTAAAGGAAAGAAAAAGTTCTTGTAATAACAATCTCAATCTTCATTTACATGATATCAGTATGTTTTTAATTTATCACGATGATTTGCTCATTGCAATATACTGTGATTTGTAGATATCTCCAGTACCAGGGAGGGTATTTGGCTTCAAGATTGTTGTACAAAACCAGTTTAGTTTCCACTGCTATTTGTTTTGAATGGTCAGTGTTTCCACTATGATGTACCAATTCCTGACTGTACCAGGTTTAAAATATTATGAATACCACCCTTGCCATTACCAAATTTTGCTCTGTAATTCAATTAATTTTTTTTAATTATACGTTAAGTTCTGGGGTACATGTGCTGATTGTACAGGTTTGTTACATAGATATACATGTGCCATGGTGGTGATATGCTGCAGTCCATTACCTTGTCATCTTTATTAGATATTTCTCCTAATGCTATCCCTCCCCAATCCCTCCACCCGCTGCTGTTCCTCCCATAGCCTCCACCCCCAGACCCCAGTGTGTGATGTTCCCCTCCCTCTGTCCATGTGTTCTCATTGTTCAACACCCACCTATGAGTGAGAACATGTGGTTTTTGGTTTTCTGTTCTTGTGTCAGTTTGCTGAGAATGATAGTTTCTAGTTTCATCCGTGTCCCTGCAAAGGACATGAACTCATCCTTTTTTATGGCTGCATAGTATTCCATGGTGTATATGTGCCACATTTTCTTTATCCAGTCTGTCATTGATGGGCATTTGGGTTATTTCCAACTCCTTGCTATTGTGAATAGTGCTGCAATAAACATAGGTGTGCATGTGTCTTTATAATAGAATGATTTATAGTCCTTTGGGTATGTATCCATTAATGGGATTGCTAGTTCAAATGGAATTTCTATTTCTAGATACTTGCGGAATCAGCACACTGTCTTGTACAATGTTTGAATTAATTTGCACTCCCACCAACAGTGTAACAGCATTCCTATGTCTCCACATCCTCTCCAGCATCTGTTGTCTCCTGATTTTTTAATGGTCACCATTCTAACTGGTGTGAGGTGGTATCTCAATGTGGTTTTGATTTGCATTTCTCTAATGACCAGTGATGATGAGCTTTTTTTCATGTTTGTTGGATGCATAAATGTCTTCTTTTGAAAAGTGTCTGTTCATATCCATTGCCAAGTTTTCGATGAGGTTGTTTCTTTCTTTCTTGTAAATTTGTTTAAGTTATCCATAGATTCTGATCGTAGCCCTTGGTCCGATAGGTCGATTGCAAAATTTTTTGCCCATTCTGTTGGTTACTGTTTCACTCTACTGATAGTTTCTTTTGCTGTGCAGAAGCTCTTAAGTTTAATTAGCTCCCATTTGTCTATTTTTGTTGCCAATACTTTTGGTTTTTTAGTCATGAAATCCTTGGCTATGCCTGTGTCCTGAATGGTATTGCCTAGGTTTCCTTCTAGAGTTTTTATGGTTTTAAGCCTCATGTTTAAATCTTCAATCCATCTAGAGTTAATTTTTGTATAAGGTGTAAGGAGGGGATCTAGTTTCAGCTTCCTGCATATGGCTTGCCAGTTTTCCCAACATAATTTATTAAATCCTTTCCCCATTGCTTGTTTTTGTCAGGTTTGGCAAAGATCAGATGGTTATAGATGTGTGGCATTCTTTCTGAGGCCTCTGTTCTGTTTCGTTGGTCTATATCTCTGTTTTGGTACCAGTGCCATGCTGTTTTGATTACTGTAGCCTTTTAGTATAGTTTGAAGTCAGGTAGTATGATGCTTCCAGCCTTTTTTTTTTTTCCTTAGGATTGTCTTGGCTATGAGGGCTATTTTTTGGTTCCATATGAAGTTTAAGGTGGTTTTATTTCCAATTCTATGAAGAAAATCATTTTGGAAGGTTTCTAGGGATAGTGTTGAATATATAAATTACTTTGAGCAGTGTGGTCACTTTCATGATATTGATTCTTCCTAACCATGAGCACGAAATGTTTTTCCATCTGTTTGTGTCCTCTCTTATTTCCCTGAGCAGTGTTTTGTAGTTCTCCCTGAAGAGGTCCTTCACATCCCTTGTTAGTTGTATTCCTGGGTATTTTATTCTCTTTGTGGCGTCTGACTTAAGATGGCTATGGAGTGCCAACCAGGTGTTTTATGTAATGATTTCTGATTTAGATCTCAGATGTCTTTTGCCAAATGCCTTCTATTTGTTCCAAATGGCTTGATGTTTTTCTATGTATAGATCAGTGCCATCATTCCCACTATCGGTAAAGAGTTTGACATTTTTTGAGAGCAGAGAACAACGTATTTATTTGCATTGTTAAATATAGGCTGTTGCTATGTGCTATATGTAGGAGATCTGTTACATATCTTATGTGCTGATTGAGTGATGAATGAGATAATAAAATATATGTGTGCATACATTGTCCATGCCTTTGATTTACTTCATTATGTGTCTCTAAGAATGTCATAGTAACTGTAATCCTATTCATCCTCTCAATAGGCATAGTCTAAAAAACAGTTTTAAGAAATAAAAATACGATTTGTGTTATTCAGGGTTCTCTCGAGGGACAGAACTAATAGGATATATGTATGTATTAAAGGGAGTTTTTTAAGGAAACTTGACTCACACAATCACAAGTTAAAGTCCCACGATAGATGTCCACAAGTTGAGGAGTCAGGAAACCAGTGGGGGATCAGTCCAAGTCCAGAAACCTCAAAAGAAGGCAGTGCAGCCTTCAGTCTGTGGCTGAAGGCCGGAGAGCACCTGGAAAATCACTGGTGTGAATCCCAGAGTCCAAAAGCTGAAGAACTTGGAGTCTGATGTTCAAGGGCAGAAAGCAGCCGGCACGGGAGAAAGATAGGCTGGAAGGCTCAGCAAGTCTAGTTCTTCCACATTCTCCCACCTGCTGTATTCTAGCTGTGCCGGGCAGCTGATTAGATGGGGCCCTCCCCAATTGAGGGTGGGTCTGCCTCTCCCACTTCACTGACTCAAATGTTAATCCTTTTTGACAGCACCCTCACAGACATAACCAGGAACAATCCTTTGCCAATCAGGTTGACACAGTGTTAACCATCACACTGCCTCACTATTATTTTAAATTTTTATCTAGGTATTTTGATAGAGTTTTGTTTGGTATTATTCTTTGTCATTCAGATCTGAAGAAGAGTGTGAGTGACTGCCTTGTACTAGTTCTAACAGTAAGATGATTGAATATACAGATATACCAGAACACACGAACATAATGCTTTTTCTGTTGGTTTCAATTTATTTATTATAAAGGATTGTCTCTCCATATAAATGTGCCTTTTTGTCAAAAACTATTATAATCTCTATTTGAACTCGTAATTCACTCAAAGATTCAGTTTAATCTGAAAAATATTTTTCAAGTCTTTGATTCAGTATCATAAAATCAAAATAAAAGGTGACTTCAGTAACTTTTATTATTTGCTTTCTTCATGCTGACACGTGCTATAGTGAAGATAAATCAGTAAATAATACAATATATTCAGAATTTTTGCTTGCTACTCTATGGTCAGTTTTATAAAAATATATATGGTGACTTCAGTAAATTGTGTATATTTTATGCTACCATTTGGATGATTTTGATAAAAAGGATGCATGTGAAACACAAACTCTTAGAAGCCATGACAAAAGTTATCAACACTGAATACATTCATACCTTTTAGAGTAACCTCATAATGGTTACATAGGCTTCGTTAAAATATTCTAAGGTGGTATATCCAGTACCAGGTCTATATAAATTTAATTTTTAAGCAATATTACCTCATAATGACAAACTAACGAGTAAAGTACTAAGTACTCATTCATTTTCAATGAAGTATACTATTTTGAAACTACATTATTCTAAAGCATACAAGTGAACTCTTCATGTAAGTTTAGAGTTAATGTATAATTTATATAAAGTGCTCTGTCAGTTATTCCACTGATAAATAAAGACAACAATATATAGAATTTTGACCTAAAGTTTTGAGTGCATGACCTGAACTTTTGGATTTTAGACCATTAGAAACTAATTCAAAGTCAAGATATATAATGTGAAATATTTTCTATTTAATCATGAGTTCTCTCAAAACAGGTATTTCAAGTACAGAGCAAATTAACATTACCTATATGTAACACAAAGTTGTTATTCATGCTCTTTAGTAAATATTGCTGGTTCTCATTCTTACAGACACATAAGAAAGTTTACCTTCCAGCATACTTGAAGTTAGGTATAGGAAGCATGAGAAGAAACTATACATATCACTGTCTAGAGGAAGGCATTATGAACCTGGCACGATATGCTAGGTTGACTTCCTCAGCCAAAGCAACTGATGATGTTCTAGAACTGACTGCTTGTGCTACTGAAATAGGAAAAAGAAAGCAGAGCCACCCAGCCGACGCTAGGTAGATATGGAATGTAAGTTGAAACCTAGAAGTTTTTAGTTCTGCTTGAAATCAGAAAACACTTTGGTTGCATTTGTTACTTTGGCAAAACTATTTTATACTGAATCATGTATAACAAGATTAAGCTTTCCCTTCCACTGTGAATAAAAAAGATTGGTGATTATAATTTATTTATTCAGTAAAACACTAACATTATGAGATTTTAAGTTTGATTTTATTTAAGAAATCCTGGTAAATATTTACTGTCTTTTCCAATTGCGTAATATAATGAGTTTGTGAAATTGTAATGAACCACTTATCATGAACCAAGTATAAAGAACATTTTAGACATTACACCATTTACTCTTTAATCCTTCAAACTATTAATATTATTATTTTTTTTTACTGTAAAGATGAGATAGCTAGGACTAACACATGTTAAGTGACTTGTACAATAGATATAATAAGTAATAAAGCCAGGATTTGAGCTCAGACAATAGTACATTGTTCTGGCTGGGCATGGTGGCTCACACCTGTAATCCTAGCACTTTGGGAGGCCGAGGTGGGTGGATCACTTGAGGCCAGGAGTTCAAAACCAGCCTGGGAAACATGGTGAAACCCTGTCTTACTAAAAATACAAAAATTAGCCCAATGTGGTGTGTGTGCCTGTAGTCCCAGCTACTCGAGAGGTTGAGGATCAAGAATTGCTTGAACATGGAAGGCAGGGGTTGCAGTGAGCTGCAGTTGCACCATTGTACTCCAGCCTGGGTGATAGAGCAAGAGACTGTCTCAAAAAAAAAAAAAAAGGTTCTCACACCATATGAACCTCTTTAATCAAGTGCTGTTATTACATAAGAAGAACCCTTACCTGCTTGTTATATCTCTTTATGTCTACATGCATTAAGTAGTGGCATGTTCTGATCCAGAGGTTATAATTAATGCCTCATGAGGAAAGAGAATATATGTAGGCAATGCACAAAGACACATGATATAATAGTATGTATTACAGGGCTGGGCACAGTCACTGGCTTGCGCCTGTAACGCCAGCACTTTGGGCTGCTGAGGTGGGTGGGTAGCTTGAGTCCAGGAATTCAAGAGCAGCCTGGGGAACGTGGTGGGACCCCTTGCCTTTACAAAAATTAAAAAAATATATATCATCCAGATGTGGTATTGCTTGCCTGTAGTCCTAGCTACTTGGAAGGCTGAGGTGTGATTGTCTCTTGAGCCCAGGAGGCGGAGATTATGACACAGTGAGAGCCAGTCTCAAACAAACAATGCAACATGTATTACAAAGAATATAACATTGATATGTATTGATATGATTGATATGATGGGTATATTAAATATGATATTAATAACCAAGTCGTGGGTCCTGAATACTGACAGTGAAATTTATATGACATTTATTTGCGTATTTCTGTACGGAATGATGGGAAACTCTAGAGCCAGAAGTGCTACTGTTTTTACCTAGAGCGAGATCAGCTCCTTACAAGATGCCTTTTGTCACTATTAATATTTTCTATCTACTTCTTATCAAGGCTGTGAGTTACTTTTAAGGGTCATAATCTAGGCTGAATACTGATTTTAACAATAACATGTCTATATCTCTTCTAAAAATCAATTTTTTCATTATCATTATAATTCAGTGTTTTATATGCATTTATAAATGGAAACTTTGTGGAGTGTAGCCATATGACTCATAGCAATTGTTTCATCTGTTTGTAAAATATATCTTTATTTTTGTTTGAGCTATGTCCTTTCGACCTCCTCCATTCTCCTCTAGTGACACATATATCGCATACACATAGCAACCTGCCATGAGGCTAAATGGCCTGTCACTGAGAATCCTATTTAATTTTTGTTATCTTGCTAGTATGATCTTAACAGCTAGCTTTAAAGAAGAAATAACCCTGCTGTTGGCAAAAGTCAGTGCTTTATTTAAGGAGTTGACAAAGTGCTAGAGGAAAGAACTTGGAGTTAATTGGCAGCAAAACAAATGTGTGGTGTTATGTCAGGTTGTCAGGTAGTTGTGTTGTGTGAACTCTGAACAAGTGTCATTCTAGGAAGGCTGATCAAATTTGTGGCACTGGCTATGCAAGTTAACTCAGAGAATAACAAGATAAATTTTCCCAAACACTATTGAAGCATGAAGTCTTGCCTAACTCTTAAAACTGGCAGATAGTTTAGCAGTCCACTTGTCAAATGTTGTACCTGGTGAAGAATCCTCTCCTTTATACAACTTAGTATTGATTATTTAATTTCTGTTTCCAGTGACTAGGAGCTCAGTATATTACAAAGTTGAAGAGTATGAGGATGAATATCTCTAATATTAAGACCACTCTTATTTTGAAATAAATTTTTTTATTTTCCACTTTTCTGCCAAGAAAGCCAAGAACAAAAAAACAAAAACATGATACTTGTCTTGGCAATTCTCCTGCCTCAGCCTCCTGAGTAGCTGGGATTACAGGCATGTGTCACCATGCCCAGATAATTTTTTGTATCTTTAGTAGAGACGGGGTTTCACCATGTTGAACAGGATGGTCTTGATCTCTTGACCTGGTGATCCACCCGCCTCAGCCTCCCAAAGTGCTGGCATTACAGGCTTGAGCCACCATGCCCGGCCCCATCATTTCTTTTCTCTAATGATGAACATAGTCTGCTTCTTACCTGCTTAATGGACAGAATTTACCCATGTTAGTCAGAACAGGTTAGACAACTAATGACCTCAGAAGTTCATGAGTTTTAAAACACTGTAAGTTTATTCATCCTCTTACTACCTGTGTACTGCAGGGCAACTGTTGTCTGCCTCCCACCAATCCAAGACCGAGGCAGACAGAACAAACTCTCACTTCAACATGGAAATATTTCCATGTATGACAGGCAGAAAGAGAACCAGATGAACTACATACTGGCTTACGAAGATTCTGGTCGGAAGTTGCATACATCATTCAGGCTGACTTTTTTTTTTTTTGGCCAAAGGAAATGATATACTGAATCCAGAATTCAGTAGAGAGGAAATGTTGTTATTCTTTTATTGGGAAGCGTAACAAAGAAGGAACCAACTGTGGATAAATAAATATTCATTAAATCTATCAAATTTCCTAGGAAACTTTTGATTCACTAAATTCAGCTAATCTCAGTATTTAAGAAAACAACTAAATTTAACCAATCCATGCTTAGCGTGTAATGATAGTCCTCAAACATTGTTATAATTATTATTTTAGACTCTGAAGTCCTCTCATAGTATCACAATATTTAATGTTAGGAAATATGCTAGAGATTGACTAGTCTGCCACTACCCATTTTACATTTGTATTCCTCCTACATAATACTTGGAGCATTGATGGATGAGCTACCCTGATGATCAGATTATTCATGTTTTCTGAATACAGGGCATTCAACTTTTAGGTAGTATTAGTTTTTTTTCTTAATTGCCAGCAATACAGTCTCCTAGGTGTCTGTCCATTCTCATTGCCTTTAATCTCTGCAGCTACACATACTGAATCCTAGCACAGATTCCGTCTAGTTTTTAACATATTTAAGTGAGTCAATTTGTTGCCACAGTCTTATTTCTACCAAAATAAATATTCTTTATTATTCATCCTTTCTTCCATTATATAATTTATTATTTCTGCATTTTCCTATCAATTCTATGTTCCACTTTCCGCTTAAAGCTTGTTTACAGACACTCCAGGTATAACCAACTACTCACAGAAAGACAAAACTCAGCCCAGGTCTTATTTATTCTACAAGGTTTTTCCAAAGTGGGTAAGTCTTGATAAGGTCTCTTTCATCAAGACAAAATTTAATCAGCTTTTATTCAAGATAAATTTGTCAATCTTACTTTGCCTTTTTATTTTAAATCAATATAAAATCTGAAATATCTATATGTTTTAATTGTTTAGTTAAAAAATTTTGATATCATATAATGATATTGGCAAATCCCCTCAAGGCCAATATTTATAATAAATACCAATACACAATATATTATGGTCTTTCTGATTGGGTTTTCTTTTATTTGTGATAGATGTTTACCATTATTCCCGTTTGAAATGTATTTCAAACGGTGCAATAGGAACAGCAGTAGATAAAATTCCACCATGCCCTTTGTTTCCATCTTTGATAAAAATATTTTTTTCTTTGTTGTATCCTGCTTTCTGCTAAAATGCATACTTATATTTTGAAGTTCTCAGATGAAATAGAATGTATTTGCTATCAGGTAACTCTCCTAGGGAAAACTACATCTGTTCAACAGTCTTTAAAACAATGCTTGAACTTCCCAGCATTTTAAAATTCTGAACCAGCTTTGATGATAACATCCTAGAATGGATGTGAAAAACCTTCCCAGGAGCACAGAGGGCTGTGTGTGTGTGTGTGTGTGTGTGTGTGTGTGTGTGTGTGTGTGTGTGTGTAAAAGATGAGTACATTTGTAATGTGTCTCTTTTAAAAATATTTTGTTTTTTCTTCATCCCAACTTCATCTCATGTTCCTTTAGAAGCACATTTTAAAAATTCAGTCCATTCTTGAATAAATATAAATTATTCTTTTGTTTTTTAATTTTTTTTTTTTTTGAGGTGGAGTTTCACTCTTGTTACCCAGGTTGGAGTGCAATGGCGCGATCTCGGCTCACCGCAACCTCCGCCTCCCGGGTTCAGGCAATTCTCTGGCCTCAGCCTCCCAAGTAGCTGGGATTACAGGCACGCGCCACCATGCCCAGCTAATTTTTTGTATTTTATGTTTTTTTAGAGACAGGGTCTTGCTGTTGCTCAGGCTGGAGTGCAGTGGAGC